>CM060628.1:24810000-25045000 GCA_030578275.1 Meda fulgida | reverse complement strand
TAGTGGGAGGGGACTGATGTGATCCTCGGTCGCTCTTAGGGGCGTGGGCTAGTACATCGCGGCTGTCTCCGTTCCGGTCTGGCCGCCGATCCTTGTCGTCTGGGTGGTTCTGGCTGGGCACTGGGCACCCACTCCACATATGTCGAAAAAGCTCACTCGAGGAACCTCCCCGGACAACTGTATACGTGTGACGGCGCTGAGATTGCAGTGGTCCGGGAAGGTGGTTTGATGGGCGAGGTCCAAAAACTCCTTTAAATGTTCCATGAGGGAGCATTCTGCCTGCTCAAGGCACAAGAGTTTAACTGCTGGAATGTCCAAAATGCTAGCAGTGGTGACGAGAGAACAAAAATACTGAACATGGAAAAAAGAAAAAAAATCACGAACTACACGTATTTACTTTTGTTGGTCCGGTGTTCTGTCACGGGGGTGGTTGTATAAACACGCACGAAGATGAAGACAAATAGATAATATTGAATAAATCCAATAGGTAATCCAAACAAGAACAGAGCAACATTAAACACATCAACTATAGATGACACCGGACACTAAACTGACAGAAAACTGAACATACAAGTGATGATGATGGTACCTAAAACCTGTTACCTGAAGTTGTTGAATGCTGATTTTATAGTTGTTTGACACTTGTAGTTCTTTAAAGACTGATCACTGAGCATGTTTTTACTTGAGTAAATAATAGTAATTAAAACACACTACTTTAGGTCAACGACTCCATTGAGCTGCTCTGATATATGAGTGCACTTTTAATTGCACTGGGCCTGCAGTCCTGTGTTAAAGTCCTGTGAAATGGTGCTTGGGAAAATCCAGTCTGAACTCTGCTTTCTTTTCACTATCTACTATTGATATAGGCGTGTGTAATTATTGATTAATGTTGTATATTACGGTTGTGAGTGGAAATCAATAGTATATTTCCAAAGACTGGAGACATTCTGGTCTACAAGAAGAAGAAGAAGAATAAGGAATATTTTAATTTATAGCTAATCTCAACTGCTTGAAAAATGTAAAAATATATTACTGCTTGATTGTTATTGTTGAAAAATGTAAATTATCTAAATTATTATATATTTATAGTACATTCTATTTTACCTGCATACATATAGTACATTCACATAAAACAATATATAGCATATCTCTGCTGAGTGATTTATATTGTAACACAAATGTAAACTGTTATAGCACAGTTCTCTTTATAAAGCTGGATATATATTATCTGTAAAATGTGACTATAAAGCATGAAGATATTAAGGTATTATAAACATTAATATCATGATTTTCCGTAAAGCTCTTTTGAAACAATGTGCATTGTGAAAAGTGCTTTACATATAAATTTGACTTGACTTAAATGAATGAGAGAGGCAGAGTTCCGCTGTTGAACATCAATATGATTGATGGTGTAATTCATGTGTTTAATTCCATTGACAGTCCTGTCCTACATCTGTTGCTAGGCAGCTTTTGCATGTAGCCAGGCAATGGTTGCTATGTAGGGCCAGAGGGTGAAATTTAAGTCATTAATTATGTATGTAGAAATCCAAGTGGCCATGCAAAGTGTTTTCCTGTTGAATAATTGTCTTGTACACATGCTTTTGACCTTCAGATCAATGTATAGCACTCACTACCTATACACACACTCACACATAAAGAGATACATACATGCATATCCACAAACATCAACAGTTCAGATTTCTTAAATACTACATGACTACATATTATACACATATTATATATTTACAAACTTTTATGTTAGATGTGATTAATCGTGATTACTCAATTTGAAAGCACTAATAAAAAAGTGAAAATGGCACAACTTTTTCAAAAGCAGGTAGCAGTTACATTTTCTTCATAAACTGTAAAAATATCTACACAGCCTTGGGTAGGTCAGCAGAAAAGTTTATTTTTACTTTTTATTTTAGAATAATATGATGAAACTACACAATAAGAGTCATGTCAAAAGATCAAGGAGAATTGAATTGCTCAATTTATGACCCATTTAAGAATGTAAATAAGATAACCTTTGGTTTTATATGATCTTAAGTCTGAAGGCTTCTGTGTGCCGAGTTCTTCTCGCCCTCGCTGAGTGTTAATGAGTGAGAGCTGATAAATGACCAGCCATATCCATACTGAGATAGTGTGAGCTAATCTTTCTTGTCTCTCTTTATCTCTCTCTTTCATTACAAGCAGTTGAGAGGAGGATGTGGGTGATGCACATGAGGCCGACTCACGTCAGTCTCCTGTGAGACTAGACACGCGCCTCTGGTCCATTGTCCTTAGATGGTGATTAGAACAGGACCAGCCCTGTGACTGCTGCACATATCTAAACCCCATCATTTAGACTCAAACTCACTGTGGAGCATTTTTAAATGTGAAGTGTATCATTTTGTAATGTTTAAACACTTTAATCTCTGTTATGTAGAGACAATTAGAAGTAAAGTGTTTGTGGGTTGATTTCCCACAAAAGTGTTCAAAGTGCATTTCTGAGCGCTATCAACATTTCTTTTTTGTTTGATCATCATGAGTTGTCCCACACAGCAAATTGGTGTGGTACTTTTAGAATAGTGATTAGAATAGAATTTGCTCTAAAAAACAGATTGTTTTTCTTTGTCTGTGTTTGTTGTTTGATGTATATCACGTGATCAGTTATGTTATCCTAGATTAAATATTTCCTACAGTACATCTAAACATTAACTCTATAAACAGTTATTTGACTGTTATATAAATATGACTGCAAGGTAATCCACGTTACCTGCAGTAGATGAATTATATACATAATTCCAGAAGAGACTGATTTTCTATCGAACTAGATTTACATTCTGCTATGATATTAGATTGGCCCTTGACCCTTTTCTGAACACCATCATTTAAGAGGATTTACTAAAAATACAGAAGTCATCAGATTTCCAAGAATATTAACTCTGCTCATCTTAGATGCATTTTTAGCATTATATCTTCTATTAATCCTTAAAAGCTTTTCAGTCATTTTTGACCAATTACATTTTTTAACAGCTTCCTCAGTCTGAGGAATAGTGAAAAAGAAGGAAATATCATAATATAGATCACACTTTCACTTTCCAGTTGTATTTTATTTTTATTATTATTATTATTATTATTTTTATCAAACATCAATCTTCTATCTCATCTATGCCACTTTATTCATTCTTAAAGTGAACTTCTGGCTGTATGGTGATTAGATTTACACTTTTGGACTTTGGAGTTTTTAGTTATTTCCTTTCTGGTGCCTCATTTCAGAGTCGTTTTATAGTTTTCTTGTTAATTGTTCTCTGATTGTTCCCAGTGTCTTGTTTGCTAATTACCCTTAAAAAAATTCTTCTTAAAATAGCATGAATGTAACTCGACACTTTGGCTTAATTTATTATACGCAGAACCTTGAATATGCTAATTAACCCCGCCTCCACTTACTCAACTTACTGAGATAACCACTGTTTCACTGCTCTTTACAATGCACTTTAGTTATCGAGAAATTACGGTGGACGAGAGAGCTCAACGCTCTATAACTGAGGAAAACACATGCAAATAGAAAAAACACTCGCAAATTAAGAAAACATCTTCATCAGTTTTACAACACATGTGTGCTCCAAATACTCACAACACAACCAAATACAAAGTTTCAAAAGTCTGAAAGTCTTCAGTTGCAGTGCGTTGAGCTCTCTCAGCCACCGTAAGAAATAGTAATGAGGTCCAACTAAAGATTTAATTAAGTATATTTGATTTTGCTAAAATTAAACTTTTGCAAGTACACTTTAGGTACACTTTAAATATCTTGCATTTAAATTTTACAGGGATCATACTATCCTCACTAATAGTGATATTAAACACATTCGGTTTAATATTAAGAAATGTGCATTGTGCAATAAAGAAGTACTCCAAATAATGTTTAATTATAATATTTATATCAGTAAATATCGATATGTCTGTAAATATGTTATTAGTTTTGTATACTTAGTATGAATTAAATGTCTTTTAAATACATTTTGGTATAGGTTTTTTTTAACTAGGGGATCACTGCAGTTTTTAAGAGAAAGCAAAGGTTTGTCTTAAAGCATATTAAAAACACCACAAAGTCATATAGACAACATTATATATTAGATTTTTACCACAGGGGGACTTTAAATATAGTTTTAACTGACTTAACTTATTATTATCATGATCAAATATTGTATTTTTCTTGAATATCTTGCAGCTCTAGGAAAGACCCTAAAAGGTGTTACAGGGAAGTGTGTACTTTCTGTGCCTATACTGAGAGATTGACTGTTTTCAAACAGGTTTTCTAAATAATCCATCTGTCTTCCATTGGTCGGGTAAACAAATTGTCATTGGTTGAGGCAATGTTGCTGATTCAGGCTAGTCGGGATGCCAGACCAAATGGCCCATGTTCTCCCAAAGTCACATGCCTCTCCTCGCTATGTTTGCTTTGTCAATGCAGTAATGTCCATCATGTTCTCCAATATGATCATTTTCCTGTCAATGCGATAATACTGTACTTCTCTCGTGCTCACAACATTTGCGCAAATCAGCCTAAATTGGTCTGTAACTGATGCAAATGAATATTGTAATGGGCTAAATGGATATTATCATGTTCTGTCACATCTGATTCTAAATGAACTTGAAATTACTTGAATTGACAATCTGTTAGTGAGCTGGGTTTTAGTGAGCAATCAGCAGTTTTCTCAGAATATTCGTTGACTAATGGTTTGAAAAAATGACTATTAATAATTATAATAGTTGAACAACTTTTATTATTAACGAAAAACTACAAGAAATTGTATTATATGTTTTAGGGATTGATATACTTCAAGCAAATTCGAAGAATGAACTGGTGTGACATAATTTCAAACAAAAGCAGGCCAAACCGAAGTACATTTTGAGTTTCTCAGAAAAAAAGCGAAACTATATATAGTTTTTAAACTCCTGAAATGATGTGATTTAATTTGAATAAATAGCAAGTTAATATAATTATGCATGATATTCGTCATGTTGTGGATCGCTGGTTGTTTAGTCTGAAAGGAGGAGGCTTGTTCTCCTGCACTTTCTCTTTCACTGTTGATGTCAAAGGTTTTTTGCTATGCACAGCAGTGCTGCTTGGCTCAGTTTCTTTTTCGGCTGGCAAAAAGAGCTTTACAACACTCACACAATGGCTTTATTAATAAAAGGAGATGACTGTCGGCCTGCCAGTTTGACACAATTTGCTTTGTCATTTTGTGACTCCAAGTCCAGCCTCTCTCCTTCTCTTTCTCTCAGGGCTGAGAAGTGTGACTGCAGCAGACGGATACATTGACATAAGGGAATACTCAGGAGTGATTACAGTTATCATGCTCCACAGAGAGAATGAGGAGAAGAAAGAGTGGAGCTGCACCCCTGTGGCCTTTACAATATGGTGCCATTGTCACAGTCATGCCCCCCGGTTTATTGATCACTGCCTCTGCATGGCGCCTCATAACACACAAACAGATAAACAAACAGTTAATGGATTGGTTTACTCAAAAAATTTAATATTTTATTTAACCTGGGATAGTAGGGTGAGCAAATTTGTAATTTTTAAGTAAACTATTCCAAGTACTGTTAGTGGCTGACTGGGTACCAATCAGTCTTCTGATTGGTTGAACAATTGCGTCTGTCATAAGGACAGATGTGATATCTCAGGACACATAGTTGAGTGGTATCAGGTGGTCTAGAAATAAATGCCTAAAGCTACTTTAAGCTTTAGAAGAAACAAGCTAATTCTCTGTTTGCTTTTGTGGTTTTTCTTATTAACTTTAGGTTAATACCCTCTCAAATGTTTGTTTGTCATCATGATTAATTTATTCAGCAAACAAAAGTGTCTGAAAATAAGGGGGGTTATAAAGTGAATAGTATTCGACTGGTCATGTGATTTCAAAATGGTGACCCCTCCCCATGTATAATTAAACTGCTTTTCCAAGGCTACTGATATGATTGGATACTGATATGATTGGAGTCTTCATCCTAGGGCTGTGTAAGTCTGATTGTCTCAGACATTGGGGGGCTTAAATTTGTAATATATATGCAGTGTATATATATATATATATATATATATATACACACTGAACAAAATTATAAACGCAACACTTTTGTTTTTGCCCCCATTTTTCATGAGCTGAACTCAAAGATCCAAGACTTTTTCTATGTACACAAAAGGCCTATTTCTCTCAAATATTGTTCACAAATCTGTCTAAATCTGTGTAAGTGAGCACTTCTCCTTTGCCTTGATAATCCATCCACCTCAAAGGTGTGGCGTATCAAGATGCTGATTATACAGCATGATTATTGCACAGGTGTCCCTTAAGCTGGCCACAATAAAAGGCCACTCTAAAATGTGCAGTTTTATCACACAGCACAATGCTACAGATGTCACAAGTTTTGAGGGAGCGTGCAATTGGCATGCCGACTGCAGGAATGTCCACCAGAGCTGTTGCCCGTGAATTGAATGTTCATTTCTCAACCATAAGCTATCTCCAAAGACGTTTCAGAGAATTTGGCAGTACATCCAACCGGCCTCACAACCGCAGACCACGTGTCAAGTCAAGTCATCTTCATTTATATAGCGCTTTTAACAATGTAGATTATTTCAAAGCAGCTTTATATGCATATAATTTAAGGTAACATAGATTGTTTTGGCTTTATAGCTGTTCTTGAATAATGTTATTTTCCAGCTAAAGTTAGTTTTTATTGATTCACTTCCGTTGAAATGATCATTTGTTATTAAATTAGGGGCCGCTAAGACCACGCCGTTCCCTCTAAACAGACTTTAAACGCGAACCTGTGATAAACACTGATGGCGTTCACATGCGCATTAAGAATTTATTTTATAGTTATGTGCATTTGAATATATGTGCGCAGGTTTGTAATTCCCTACAAACCATGCCTAAACAAACTACTTGTCTTGCCTATAAATTTGATACAGAATTTTATTTTATTTTATCACTGCGGGTTAGGTACGCAAACCGAATTCCCCACAACACTTTATCTGTAGAGTGGGAAAGGGATAATAGGGAGAGGCTAGTTGGCACTTCATCACTGCGTTGTCATCGGGTCCAGGCAAAGGTCCTTCATCAGGTCTGGATATGGCCTGGATCCGGCAGGCTGCGGGAAAATCTCGGGATAAACAAAGACACTAAAATTAGCGTAGATGCCATTCTTCTTATGATGTAACGAGTACATCAGGATTTAAGGGAAGTGTTCCCAGTTCCGGCTGACCTAATCTATGAAGCCTAACATTGAATTATAGAAGTCGATAATGTATTATGTGAATGCTAGGTCAAAGAGATGTGTCTTTAATCTACCTTTGAACTGACAGAGTGTGTCTGCTTCCCGGACAATGGTAGGAAGACTGTTCCAAAGTTTTGGTGCTAAATAGGAAAAGGATCTACCGCCAGCAGTCGATTTTGATATTCTAGGTATTATTAACTGACCGGAATTTTGAGATCGCAATAGACATGAAGGACTATAATGCGTTAAGAGCTCGCTCAAGTACTGTGGAGCTAAACCATTTAGTGCTTTGTAAGTAATAACCAATATTTAAAAATGTATACGATGTTTAATAGGGAGCCAATGCAGTGTTGACAGAACCGGGCTAATATGGTCATACTTCCTGGTTCTGGTAGAAATAACCACACCAGAATGCACCTGGATGAATGAGTGCACATTATTGAATAATGGTTTTGAATGTTTACATTTTTTAACTTCTGTTTGTGCATTTGTGTGTGTTTTGCAGCAGGAAGCTGCAAAAATGAGGAACGTGTGTTTCGTGAACGCATGCGTCCCAGGAAGAGGCAGGGAGCTGTCCGGAGGAGAGTGCATCAAGTCAACGGGCACAAGTTCATGGCCACCTACCTGAGACAGCCCACCTACTGCTCACACTGCCGCGACTTTATCTGGTGAGTCCCACAGCAACCGTCAGCTGATATTTACAGCCGTGTAGAGTGCTGTTTACAGCTGCATCTGTTGGTAAACCTGTGTCTGAGTTTTGACATAACCAGTGTACACTGTCCCTCCTCACAAGTCCGTTCGGGGGTGTTTTCCCCTCAGAGGGCTGCGTTTCCATGGTAACTTCAGGAAAAGCCCCAAGGCTTAGAGCGGCAGTGCTACAATACGTGTGTATTGAGTGCGTCTGGCATCCTCCACACTGCACAAGAGCACTACCGTGTCCCACGGCCGCCTATCTGGAAGAACAGAAAGAATATGGCTGTTTTAAAGATAAGGTGCAGACATGATGTGCGGGACTGAAACTGAAGGGAAGGGCAGTGAATAACAACACACCCTATGAATTCTATATATGTGAACAGTTATTTTCTCCTGAAGAGTTTCCACGATACAATTCCTGTTAGCAATTTTTCAACGTAGGAGGATATTTGTCCACATACTGTACATGCATTCCCTTTTGCATAATCATACTGCGAACACTTTGCAGTATGGTCTTATTTGTTAACATTATTAGTTAATGCATCAAAGTCCCCCTGTGGTGAAAATCAAGTTTTTAATGTTATTTATATGTCTATGTGGTGTTTTTAATATGCTTTAAGACAAACCATGTACAAATTCACAAGTCAACACTATTGCTGAGTATTTTCTCCCTAAAACTGCAGTGACCCAAAACCAGTCTCAAAAACGCGATTTGAAAACGATGGTGTTTCTGACGTCACAAACTACCTTGGAACCAATCACATCAACATGCCGGCGGGTATCATTAACAGTGAACTAGCAGGGGAGATGAGATCCCACGTTATCCCAGTATATTTTTTGTTGATATGAAAAATTGGGTAGATTTAGCAATATAGGTGTATGATGTGTATTACCATGTTACGGTGAACTATATGCCTTTCTCCACTGACATTCTGAGTTGTTCAAAGCGTTTCTGATTGTTAGAAGGCAGATTGAGATGACGAACGGGA
This sequence comes from Meda fulgida, assembly GCA_030578275.1. Classification (NCBI taxonomy): domain Eukaryota; kingdom Metazoa; phylum Chordata; class Actinopteri; order Cypriniformes; family Leuciscidae; genus Meda; species Meda fulgida. The sequence goes on along the minus strand of CM060628.1, from coordinate 25,036,061 downwards.
ACATGATTTGTGTAACATTAGCAGCACATTATTAGCTGTTTGATAACACGGTAAAGCAAAAGGCTAATCATATTAATTAGCGTTATGTGTCCGACGTTGTAAAGAGCGATACCATTGTGCAGAGTTTCCCTCAGTAAGTTGGCCGAGTGAATCTCTGAGCTGGCGTGAGTGGAGGCGGGCTAATTAGCATATTAATGGATCCGCGTATAATAAATGAAGGGTGTAGAGTTGCATTCAAGCTATTTTAAGGCATGACAAAAAAAATTATTCACAGGAAAAAAAAAACATTAAAATATGTAATTTTGGTGGTCGAATGTGAGTTTTAAGGGATACAATTATTGACTACAGGGGGAATTTAAGTTAGGAATAATTGGCGACGGGCTGTTGAATTATTCGAAAACAATGCACACCTAAGGTGGTAATGCGGCCACGACTCAAAGCAGATTTTCAAAAAATTCAACAAACTTTATTTATTTATTAACTATTTAATGCATACAAAAATGAATGCTGTTGTGTTTAGTGTCACTGTTCAAGAAAATAATAGCTGATCTCCTTCTCTTTACAGGGGTGTATTAGGAAAGCAAGGGTATCAGTGCCAAGGTAGGTAGATAAAATTATTATTATTATCAGTTATTTTTTCTTTATTTTTTTCTTTATATTTTCTCTATTTCTCTATATCAGTGTTTCTGTTCGGGTTCGGGTATATCGGGTTGCTTGTTCACTGAAAATATTAGCAACAAAATCTAAAGCAACAAAACACATCAACATTCCTATTAAAGGAATAACTCAACCAAAATGAAAATTCTGTCATTATTTACTTATCCACATATTTATTGTATTTTCAGTGGAACACAAAAGAGAAATTTGAAAAGAATGATGTGACAGCTCTTTTCCATACCACAACTGTTCAATATGAATACAGCCATCAAGATAACAACACGATAAATATCATTTAGAAGTCAGTTTGACTCAAGTACTTTATTCAAAATTCACGTTTTTTGTGTTCCACAGAATAAAACAACAAAATACATGGTGAACAAATAATAGGATCATTTTTATTTTTAGGTGAATTATTCCTTTAAGCAGTGACTAGCTCACAATCTGAAATGAAGGAAACTTCTGGCATGGACAGGAACCTCCTAAAAATATCATATCTATACTGTAGCTGAAAACATTCTTATCTGTGAGCTCACAGTAATACATCAGAAAAGTGAAGTAAAGCTAATTTCATCTACTTGTCTCTGTCCCTCAGTGTGCACCTGTGTAGTTCATAAACGCTGCCATGAGCTGATCATCACTAAATGTGCAGGTCTGAAGAAACAGGAGGACACCACAGAAGAGGTGAGAGGAACCTGTAGAAAAATCACACTTGATGTCTCTTTATTATCTCTCATTTAAGATGTTTTCACCAATGAGAGTAAAATAGAAACTTTTGCTTAGATTTCCTGCTTTTCAGATGTTTATCCTGTGAAAAAAAAACATATTTTCCTGTGAAAATAACCCATAAATATTTTCTTGAGTTTTAGAAGAGGTCTTAACACTGTTTCAAACTGTGTTCAGATTTGCAAAGATGCGATGAAAAAAAAATACAAAATACATTTGTAATCGAATTTATCCTAGAGTTATGCTATCTACACTTTAATTTCAAAGTTCTAAACTCTAGCTCAAGGGTTCTCAACTCTGGCCCTCGAGGTCAACTTTCCTTAGCTCAAACCTTGATCAAACTCACCTTCCTATGGCTGCGTCCGAAATCGAGTAGGTCTTATTTTGAAGAAGTAATTACTTTACGACTGCTAAAGTGTATGTAGTATGATTGTAATCCAGACTTACTACATTTGCCATGTTCTCAGCCTCAGACGTCATGCCCACGGACCGCTGGCTGGCTGTCTTATTAAATGGCACACTTAACTGGAAATACTTCAGGATTTTTGAGGTCGTCATCTTATTGGTTGAATTCTCCAGGATGTCCGGAAGACGTACGTGTCATTTTATTAACAGTTCGCCTGTAAACAAAGATCCCTTGATGCCAAACCCCCTCATGGAAGAAGAAAGCCGTTGTGTTTACAACTGTGATTTAGCGCTGATGAGAATCAATATTGGAAGTATGTAGAGTTCATGGCATTGACTCTTTAAAAGACATCCAAGAGTTTTACACATCGGTCTGTAATTGTTGGGACATCAACATTACATTTTCACACACCTAACCATGACGTGGAAAAAGACAAACTGTGATTGGTCCTTGGCCAATGAAAGCTGCTATGGAGTCCAAAACTTCTGCAGCCAGTCTGACGGTCAAGATATGTTGTCATTATCATGTGATCTACCAGCATCAGTTGTGTCACTTCACTGCCATTCATAAATCCTCTCCTGTGGCCTCATGGGAGGGTAAAGTGTCCATCGTATGTACACTTCAGAATCTCGCCGGAAGGAGTAGGTCATTCGGGTACTTTTTTTGCCTACTCATTTAAGCGTACTGTGAATTCTGACATACTTCTTTTGTCACATACTGTATTTACTATACAGTAGGGAATTATGTGATTTCAGATGCAACCAACAACATTTTAAGTAATCCTTAAGACCTTTATACGCTGGTTCAGGTGAGTATGATTAGGGTTGGAGAAAAACTCGGCATGAAAGTGGACCTGGAGGTCTTTTTTTTTTTATTTTTAGTCTACTTAATTTTAGGAAACATCCATTATATCTCTTGAGATAAAGAGCAACACCTGAGATATAAAACTTTCCTCTGGAGTTAAATAGTATCTATCATGTATTTACTGTTAGCAAACAACATCATCGTGTAGGCTTTATCAAATGGGTGTCACTACCCACAGCTATATATATTGGATGTAAGTAATAATAATAAAAAAAAAAACAATGAGTTTTGCAGTTTTTCCTCTGTTCAAATTGTGATCACTGCATATGCATCTTTGGTTCACTGCATAGATCCTCTATCGCCCCCTGCAGGTGGGATCCCAGCGCTTCAGTGTCAATATGCCTCATAAGTTCCGGATTCACAACTACAAAGTCCTCACGTTCTGTGACCACTGCGGTTCATTACTGTGGGGTCTGCTGCGGCAAGGGCTGCAGTGCAAAGGTGAGAGCGGCATTCTGGGAAATATAGATACAGGGTTCCCACAGTCACGGAAAAGCTGCAGATTTTTCAGGGATTTTTAAATTATTTAGTCATTTCATGGTATTTTCAGGACATTTCTATGGTGAATGCACATTTTTATTTTTTTGCTCTGTTCTGTTATTAAATATATTAATTCAAGACCGGCAATTGATAATCCCTATCAAATGTATTTATACGAACCAAATTGTATATATATATATATATATATATATATATATATATATATATATATATATATATATATACAGTATATATGTATGTATATATATATATATATATATATACACAATACACATACTCTAACAAATTTATGAGGAAATGTATGAAAGAGAGCATACATTTTTGATATATATATATATATATATATATATATATATATACACACACATATATTAAAAAGGTTACTAGAAAGGTCAAAGAAAAGAAAAAGTTGTGATCTCTTTCATTATGAAAACAGTACTTTGACCCATTCATTGTTATTTAATATCATTTTTAGTTAAACTAAAAATATAATAATTTTAAGTTTTTTATATATTTTATTTTATTTCAAGTAATGAAATTTTTCTTATGGTTTTAGTTTTAGTTTTAGTAAACGATAATAACCATGGTATTTCCTCAAATCTTCGAAGATTCAAACATGCATTGAAATACATTGAAAGTCCTCATGCCGTCTCCCTTCATTTCTCTGTCCTCAGTTTGTAAGATGAATGTGCACAAGCGTTGTGAAAGTAATGTAGCTCCTAACTGTGGGGTGGACGCCAGGGGCATCGCCAAGGTGCTGTCCGACCTCGGAGTCACTCCAGATAAACTCTCCGGCAGCGTCCAGAGGAGAAAAAGGGTAAGAGACCGACAATCATCATGAATTATTTGTTTACACTAGAAAAGTAGGCATGTAGAACTGAATGGTCAAAAGCCTCCTTCTCCTCCATGCAGCTGTTGATGATAGTAAACACTGATGTCAAAATGGTCTTTATAGCGAGCACTTGATCAGGCCTCCTGAAACATAATGATGATTGAATGATGAAAATGATTTGCTCTTGTTTTCCACACAGATCTCTCAGGGTCCAGATCCACAACCCTTACCCATATCCCCACTGTTAGAAGAGGACCGATCCAAATCTGCACCTACATCACCATGTGACCAAGGTAAACGAATAAAGCTAAATTCAAAGCTCTGCAGATGCTTCTTTGGTTAAATACATTATGTTGTTATATTCAGTACAACAGATTACCACATAAAACAAGTTTAACTTGTCCTTAAGTTTGTAATTCACTTAAAAAGGAAGTCTATGGAGCCATTGTACCAAAATGTTAAGTTTGTATTTTGCCATGTTTTCATGGCTTTGTATGACAAACAAGCTGAAATTGTCATCAATGAAATCAAATGGCTAATAGTCTAAAAGGGCTGTGTTTAATTTAAAAGCTACAACTTCTATGATACAGTACGCTTATAGTGGTTTATTGCCATTTTGAAGCTTGACAGTGTTTGATAAATATGCGTTTGATTTGTTATTTATACCTGATATCCATCACATGACTATATAACTATATGCAAAGGCAAATATGCTGACTGTGCGTTCACACCGCCGCCGGCGAGAGCGTCAAAGAGGCCGGAAGTCATTCATTTTCAATGAAGTTGAAATCAGGCAGAGAATGTCTAATAAGGGGAGAACTCCCACTCTCATAAACTTCCGGCTTCTGAACTGGTTGCAGTTTCACTCTGGTTCCATATGAGGGCGCTCACAGGACGATAGCAGAATGAATGGAGGTCTATGGAGCTATACCCCTCAAAATCCACTTTTCTCAGGATATAATTTTTTGTCTAGTAATTTGAATGTTGTATTCGAAAGGAGATGCAAAGAAATGACACATTGCTGGGTGTTAGATTTTTTAGAGTCACTTATTTGCTTTAAAAAGTCTTTAAAATGTCTTTAAAATCTAAGATTTAAAATGTCAATGACGTCATACACATCGTACGACCAGAGATAATGCTTTATGGCAATCCTTCAGTCACTTTGGTGCTTTCGCGCTCTGCACTTCTTTTCTCTCGAGGCATCGACAACACATCTGACACAGGTAAATACACGTGCTAGAAGAGTTAAGTCCGCCTTAACATTCTGGTCCCGCTTCGGATGCCACGATACCATCAAGTGGTGTCTCTGTCGTAATCAGTCCTTCACTGACCAATCAGCGTTCATTAGCAGAATGCTAGCATGTTATGGGCAACAACAACTCAACCTGTAATAAATCGAAAGGACATAAGTACTCGTTCATTCAACTTTCGACCTATAACCCATGTTGAGCTTGCAAAACCTACAATCAAATCTGAAATTTCTCAACGGCAATCTGGTGAAAGAGACCAATTTAGCCGTCTAGCCCCATAGACTCCCATTCACTTTGCACTCAAGTGCGATCGCCCCCAGTGGAACTACAACCAAAATTCTGTACAATAAGACTTAATAGGGAGTGGCCAGGCTCTCCGTAGACGGGCTCTGAATCAGGTCAACTTTATGGTAATGAGCTATGACGCGGTTCGGCGGCAACCAATCGGAATGTAGAAGTGCTCCGTTTGAGAGGATTCCAGAGAACGCAGTCAAGTAACTTTGATTCTGACCACATTAGGTCCCAAGCAAAATAGAGGAGAGGTTGATCATTTGAATTTGATAAGAAGGCGCGCAACACTATTTATAGGCAAGATTTTCACGCTAGAACGCTTGTTTTTCAGCAGGATGCAAATTAGAATAGCACTTAATCATGAACACAAAAGCCACACCACACAAAAGGCTTTTAATTGGTTTATTTCATTAGCAAACATATCACTATAATTAAGTTCTTTCCATTGATCAATTTTCTGCAAAAATAACTATCGACATGCTTGTTTGCTTTGCGGCCCCTTTAAATTAAATTTTAAAAAAGACCAAGCAGATCTACGTCAGAGCATCAGAGCATATTGTGTTTGTTTTTTTACATTCTGAATGTGAGTACATGGGACTCGATATGGGGTCAGATAGCATGTGATGTAATTTGGCTCTTTGTTTTGTGATCTGCAGATATAAAGGACCTGGAGAACATCAGGAAAGCACTTTCGTTTGACCATCGAGGAGAAGAGCTGAAGCCAGCCTCGTCCTCCTCTCTGACCGAGGGAGAGTCAGAAGAGACGAGGGAGGCGAGAGAGAACGGAGAGGTGAAGACCGTCCAGACCAAAAGGATTATGCTGGAAGACTTCTCCTTCATCAAAGTGCTCGGGAAAGGCAGCTTTGGCAAGGTGTGGATTATGTCTGGTAGTTTTGTCTGGTGTGTACAAAGAGCCCAGCAGTCTGAGCGCAGTGTTGTCTTTGTGAACAGGTGATGCTGGCTGAGTTAAGAGGCACTGATGAGGTTTTTGCGGTGAAAGTTTTGAAGAAAGACGTCATCCTGCAGGACGATGATGTGGACTGCACTATGACTGAGAAACGCATCCTAGCCCTTGCCAGAAAACACCCTTATCTTACCCAACTGTACTGCTGCTTTCAGACCAAGGTGAGAATCAAGAGTGTTTCTGCTCTACACTCAGTTTAGCCACATTGCAAACTTTAAAATAATGAGCAATATGGAGAGTCAAGCACTAAATAGTAAGACATTCTCCTTATTCACAAATGTTTTGCAGACTGCCACTAGATGGAGTTGTAATATTACATTCTGTCCGGTATTCAGAGAGCTTTTAGAGCTTGTATGTAAAGCTTTTACAGTGGTTGAGCTCTTTATCTGAAGAGGGCAAGGTTGTGGCTTGGGGAATAATTACAAAAACGGGTCAGTTCATCAAGAACATTTTAGAAAAGGCTTACATTTTGAAATTTGTTTATTCAGGTTTCCAGCTTAAACTTAAAAGGCTTTTAATTCAAATGAAAACCAGCCATAAAACAGCAATAGCATTTATACACTGAAATGGGAATCATACTTTAAATCAAAAGTGATCTGCTGAAATTTTTGAGCCTTGAAATCTAAATAAAATCTGAATAAATGAATACACAAATGCAAAAAATAAGATCAAAATAAAACATTTCATATTAAAGTATAAATAATAAAGCCCCAAAACTTTAAAGCTATTTTATTAATAATATGACCATGATTAAATTAAAATCTGTGCATAATGTGAATATAATAGAAACATGTTTGTCTTATTAAATGTTGGTCTCTATTTTCTAAGATTTCCATTTATACACTTTTACAAGTGTTGGAAATATCACATAATTTTAAAATGAAAATTTTGAAAAAATTTCATGGAAATTTCTATACTGATAATAAATCCAGTTATGATCAGCTCTGAAACATTTATTTGTGTAGTTATTGCTCTTTGTGAATGGTTTATTACTGTTTAAAATAACTGACATAAAACTAAAAAGAAGATCAAATATACAAAATAAGATCAAAATATAATCTTTAATATAATCAATAAAAAATGTCAAACGACAATTACTATTTTAATGAACTAACTTTTTTTTTTTTAAATTACTTTTGTGAATAATTCTCTATGCAATGATTTTTACAAATCCTAATTCAGTATCCAGTCATAGCAATTAAAAACGTGTGGAAACGTATTTTTCCTTTAAAGCCTGTTTCAGTCAATTAAACATTATAGGTGGTAAAGGGAGTATTTATTATCATGACTCATCATAATGCTGAATATGAAATACATTTGTGTTCTTATCCATTCCACAAACAGCCCTGCAGCTGAACACACACACACACACACACACACACACACACACACACACACACACACACACACACGTTTACACATACATGTTTACACACACACACACACACACACACACACACACACACACACACACACACACACACACACACACACACACACACACACACACACACACACACACAACATAATTTAATATGATTTATAAGCTTTTTTCCTCATGGGGACCAAAAAATGTCCCCACAATGTAAAAGATTTCTGGTATGTCCATCCTTATAGGGAACCAACTATATTTACAGTATATACCTGAACCACACACACACGCGCGTGCGCGTGCTCGGGTAAGGAACAAGTTGATCTGTTTGCCTGCACGATTGTTCCCTGACACAGAAGGGCAGGCACCTGTTGGAAGGGAACATTTCTTTTATAGTCTATAATAAGCTCTCATCAGATAAACCCTCCATATTTGGTCACCATTCTAATTCCCGTTCAGTCTCTCACGGTCTGCTTGTGTGATAATTGTTTTAGATAGAGCCGACTGTTTAAGAACAGCAGCCGCAGCCAGTCCTAACCTCACATGAAAATCATGTTTATTTTCCTCTACTAAAACCTGGAGTCAGCCATCATGACGGCATCCTCCACTCCTCTAATTTATTTACTTCTGCAGTTTCCCCAAACAAGCAAAAAGAACATTGTGTCCTTACTGTGAACATGAGTGGGAGGAGGTAAAGGGAAGGGGAGGGGAACGAGCGCGGGCGAGAAGGAAAAGGGCGAGTGTAGGATGAAAGAATGGTGGAGAACAAGATGACCTCTTAAAACTGAAAACTTGTAGTCTTAAAAGACCATACCAGTGATGAGGTTTAACTGAAAGTGACATTAAAGAATAGTCGCCATAATTTAATCATTTTCACTATTTTTAGTGTGAGTAGAGCAATGACAGGAAATGACAGGGAAATGGGATGGGGAAATGTCATGTGCTGGATTCAAACTTGCACCTCCTGCTCTGTCAGGCATGTGTAGACCAGTGGTTTACAGTCCTGGGGACCCGCCGCTCTGCTTATTTTGTATGTCTTCCATATTCAACACGCAGCTCATTAGGAAGAGCTCCCTGAACTCAAATAATGGCTGTTAACACAGCACCGTTTTCAACTAAAAACGGAAAACTTTATGCGTTTTCAACGCGCACGTTGACATTAAACGTGACATCGCCAACTACTGTACTGGCAGCAAAAAACTGTTTTCAATCTTTAATCGTTAATTATATTTCCAATGAACAAAAGATTTATTAAAGGGATAGTTCACCCTAAAAGGAAAATTATTATTACTCACCCTCATGTCCTTCCAAACCCCTAAGACTTTTGTTCAGCTTCGTAACACAAATGAAGATATTTTTGATGAAATCTGTGAGCTTTCTATCCCTCTATAGACAGCTACACAACTACCACTTTGACGCTATAAAAAGTTAATAAAGATACCGTAAAACTAATCCATATGAATTGAGTGGTTTAGTCCCGATTTTCTGAAGAAACTCAATTGCTTTACATGATGAACAGATTGAATTTAGGCTTTTATTCACATATACTGTACACAGTTATCAACTCACACATCAGTTGTGGTAAACGGAAGCTCAAGCATGTTCGCTTGATGTGTAAGAACCAATGAGCTTCATTCTCGTGTTACGCAGCATGTTTGAGCTTCAGCAAGAACCAATGAGGTTCATTATTGTGTTACGTAAGGACGTTTGAGCTTCCTCTAAAAACAATGAGGTGCATTCTTGTGTTACGCAGGACCTTTGAGCTTCAACAAGAACCAATGAGGTTCATTCTTGTGTGTTACGCAACACGTTTGAGCTTCAGCAAGAACCAATGAGGTTCATTCTTGTGTGTTACGCAGCACGTTTGAGCTTCAGCAAGAACCAATGAGGTTCATTCTTGTATGAAATGAAATCTTGAGGTTCATATTTAGAGTTTATTTATGATATGTTTTTTTGTTCATGTCTGAGTTTCTTTGTTAATTAGTTCAGTTCTCCTCTGCTCTCTCAAGTTACCTTTTAAGTTGGTCGTTCTGTTCCTGCGATTCTGTTTTGTGAAGATTTGAGTTCATTTCTAAGTAAAGACTGCTGCACTTAGATCCTGTTTCATCCCAACGCTGACAGTCAGCTCTCTAATCGTTCTCGTGGTACTTTGATGTCATACGCAGATTGGTATACATGCACTTCCATTCAAATGTTTGGGGTCAGTACGATTTTTTACTGAAGAAATTAATACTTTTCTTCAGCAAGGAAGCATTAAATTGATCAAAAGTTACAGTAAAGACATAATGTGACGAAAGTTTTCTTAAAAAAAAAGATGTTCTTTTGAAATTTCTATTCATCAAAGTATCCTTCAGTAAATTATCACAAAAACATTAAGCAGCACAACTGTTTTCAACATTTATAAGAAATGTTTTTTAAGCACCAAATCGGCATATTAGAATGATTTCTGAAGGATAATGTGACACTGAAGACTGGAGTAATGATGCTGAAAATTCAGCTTTGCTATCACAGGAATAAATTACATTCTACAATATGTTCAAATAGAAAACAGTTTGTAAAATTATTTTTTTATCTCAGTCAAATATAGCATGAATAATAATAATAAAAAATTTGTGTTTTTGGTGCGAACCATACAGGAAATTTAGTGTTTTAACCATTCTTAGAAAATGTAATTATTGGCAGATGTATCTGTAATATTTTGAACAGAAGTTTGTTTTGAAGGGATTTGTTCTTGTGTTTATTTTGAACCAGAAGAAGGTGATTGCCATAAGCCTTACATAATGTGGTTCTGATGCTTATCAGACCTGATGTGTATTCCATATGCTGTTTGTTTTCTTTTCAACACACACACGCACACACACGCACACACACGCACGCACGCACACACGCACGCACACACACACACACACACACACACCAATATTCTGTTGACATCTGTGTTAAAACATATAAAGAAAATTCTACTAAGAAACAAAATGTGAGTTTTTGGTCAGAAGTTTACTTTTATATGCCTAATGATTGCAGATTAAGTAAAGATTTGACATTTATCCACAGATGTTTTTTGGACAAAGATTACACACTTGTATTCTCCAGAATTTAGCATTTAATCAGATCTTAAACTGAATGCAGGTGTGTGTTCCCGTCTTTTTTTTTTCTTTTTTTCCCCTTGTTTTCTCTCATCAGCTCTTTGTTGCCTCACACGTAGCATGGCAGGCTGACCTCTTGTTGACATGTTCAGTTTCTCGCTCCATTTCGTGTTCCCTCAATGCCTAATTTGCCATCAGGCACTGCTGAGGACGCCTTTGCCTGGACTTGCTTTGCCCCTCAGCATCAGTCGAAGTCCTGCTTTATTCTCCATTTATGTAACCCTCTGATAGACTTTCTCCATAGATTACCCATCACTTCCAATGCACAGTATAATTATTTGATATTTATACTGAACGAAGGAAGAGACCGCAATAAAATGGAGCTAGTAAGGCAAGTTTAATTCTATAGCATATTTCATTCACAGTGATTTACATTCGCATTATACACTACCGTTCAAAAGTTTAGGCTGGGTAAGATTTTTTAAAAGACATTTTTGCAAGACGTCTCTTATGTCCATCAATGCTGAATTTATTTGATCAAATATACAATGAAAACAGTAATATTATGGAATTGTATTACAATTTAAAATAACAGTTCAAGAGATGCTAAAATTACCAACATTACTCTTCCAACTTTAAACCTAGTCTATAGACTACTTATACGCTGTTTTTTTTTGTTTTTTTTTTAGTTATAGAAATATGTGGCTTTCCCCCTTCATAAACACATTATGTATGAATGTTTATGAAACATTAAAGGTTCTCAACACCACGGTCATGACTTTATTTCCTAGAGAACACACATACAAAAAATGCATATCATGAATCCTAGCCTCTTTTTGGGGGGGATAAAATTGGCAGCCGAATATATAAATGTTAATATTGATATTCCAGTGGAATGCCTTATTTGTAAAGTGAAGGCATGACATGAGCAGAAAGGTTGTTCCTAAAATGTGCACTCTAATGAACCAGAGTTTTATCATGATTTTCAGACCGCAATCAGCCTCAGGATCACAGTACAGCTCTTATCCCCGTAATTATAGCTAAGCAATGTCAATAACATTATACAACCAGCTAAAGCCCTTATGGAAATTTATAGAGCTGAAATAACTTCAGGCAGTGAGAGAGGAATTCTATGATTGTTTATAAATCAATTCATTGTTCCCCTTTGTTTTTGGAGGATGTTCTCAAAGTTTTTATGATCACTTTCAATTTGGTCAGTTCATACTCCCCCACTTAAGTTCATAACCAAGGTCGTGGAATGAAATGTCTTGCTCTCTTTGACTCATCTCTGCTCTTGGACAGCAGGTTGGAGCGCTCTCAGATGTCTTGGCCTGGCTCCCTCACATTTATGTTCTGTAGTCGCTCCATTAATCGCAGTCAGATTGCTGCTGCTCACTTTATGACGTCTGTGTAGGCAGCCGTACATGTCTCTCCTTCAACTGAAGAAGACAGAATACACACAGTCCGCACATATTACAGACGCATGTTTTCATTTAAAAGTCCTTAATTCATGATTTTAAAGTGAGAAGCTACATTTGTACATTTTGTACATTTGTTTCTTTTATCTGTCTTTTCCTTTTCTCATAGGAGGAGGAATTTATTCCTGATGAATTGAATTTGGTCTGCTAAAACAGCTTGTTCTCACAAGCAAAACAACTAATATTTTTGTATTATTATTATTTAACTGAATTCCTACAAGATGACTTATATCATGTGGATTGAGATCCTTCTTTGTTACATTGTCATTAGGGACTTTGCAGACTGAAGAAAAAAGAGAGGTAGTTTGCAGTGAATGTGATTGTATGTGATGGCAAATTGTTTACATTGCAGTTGCAGTTAAATTTTACTAATCCCCCCCCCCCCCCCCCATAAAAAATACATAAAATGTTTTAACAACAAGAACCATCTTTAATAATAAATACATACAGGAAATATATCACAACAAGTGATATTAATGTAAAATACTAAATCAACTATTCAAATAATTGAATAACCGATGGCAGACAAAGCGGAATTGTTTTCAATTAAAATAAAGTAGTTTTTTTTTGCTAATCTGGAGTCCAACAGCCAGTGGAGGAACATTGATCCTTTCAGAAACAAAGCAGGGCACCATAACAGGAAAAAGACATTTCCCCAAGCATGTATGTCAAGAAAAGAGAGCATTTTACCTCCTATAGGCTACTGTGGATTTAAGTTTGCAATGTCTATGTGCAACTACTTGCATATTCATTATTTACATTGTGTAATGTCTCCAGACCGTTGGAAGATGGATGGCTGAAGCTTCAGTGAATTCTTTTGTTTGTTCTTACTAAAAAAAAACATAAAAAAACATGCCAATGTTTAGCAACATTTACTGTACACTAAGTATATATACAGTATATCCAGTTGTTGTCATATTTGTGTAGTATCATGTTGCATCCTTGTAAGGAAACCCGAAAACCTGTATAGCATCGACTTACACGCTTAGCCCTGTTTACCCAGCGTCTGTGTTTTTTCAGCATTCTCTGCTACACTGAGATTAATAAACTTTTCTCTATAGAAACATTCCTCACAAAAATGTGTTCTCAAACACAGTGTTTTATAGGAAACATAGTGGCATGCTGGAACCTGAAAAAGCAGCCGAATGGGCCATTTAAGAACATTATGATGGACAGAGAGAGAGAGTTTCTGCATATGCTGTGTTAAGAGGCTTATATGTGTGTTGTTCTGGGAGAGAAATTCCTACTGTAATGACAAGCATCATCAAGTGAAGAGCAACAGCTTCTTGGCCAGAGGAGTGTGTTAAGTGTCACTGGTAGCAATGTGTGTTGATTTACTACTTCACACAAGCTCATTGGGTCTGTTGTACAGTAGAATGCCAAATGTGTGTTATATTTCTGGCAATTGCTGCAATATTTATTGAGACTCAGAAATTTTGCCAGCTGTGAATGATGGAGATATTGATCCAAACTGCAGTAAACTACGACCAGTATTTCCCCCTGTAGTTGATTTTCAGGGGTTGATATAAGGGTGTATATATATATATATATATATATATATATATAAATACCTGCTTTATTTTTAAAACAGTTCAACCACAACCTTTTCTTTTCCGGTAACGCCGCTCGGATTGCTTCATATGAGAAGCTGAAGGGAAAGGCTCTCTCCAAGCAGAGGTTGTCCCACTGGATAGTGGACACCATTGCTTTGGCATACCAGCAGCAAGGTCGACCGTTCCCCCTTGGTGTGACTGCCCACTCCACCCCGGAGTGTGGCATCCTCTTGGGCTCTAGCGCATGGCGCCTCGCTAACAGACATCTGCAGAGCTGACACATTCGCCAGATTCTACAATCTCCGAGTGGAGCCAGTGTCCCCTCATGTATTCGCTTCAACCAGCTAGTATTGGACCCGCTCAGGTGTCTTCGCTTGCTCGCCATTCCACTCCACGGACTGGATACGTGCAATATTCTCCTCAGGTGAGTCTTTTCGAAGGCCCTGAGTTGCTCCAGCACTCCTGACGCTGGTGCCAGTGTCTATTGCCTGTGCGTCGGCTAGGTGCCTCCCGTGTGCATGGTCCCTCTCCGGAGCTACCCCCACATGTGTATTCCCACTGTAAGCCTCTCCGAGCATGTGTCTTTCCCTTGGCAAGCCACCTTGCCACCCCTGGGGTTGAAATATTCCACCTGTGGAACACCCCAGTGTTCTCCATATGCATCCTTCGAGTCATGTGTGTATTTCTATGCCCCCCCCCCCCCCCCCCCCCCGGGTTGGTGTTAATTGCATATTTCCTCTAAACTATGGGATATGCTTCCCAGTGTACCTTGGTATTCCTGTGTTAAATAGGAGTCCTTTGTCCGTTCTAGTCTCACGACAGGGATCTCAGATTTACGCAGGGCACTGGAAGACAGCTGTGAAGGTGGCGTGATTAGACTGGTTACCCCAGCGTAACCGACGTAACTCGGTGTGACAACGAGAGGGAACGTCTCGGTTACGGATGTAACCCTCGTTCCCTGAGTAGAGGACGTCAGCCTGCCACTTCCACTCTAGCGCGGGGATCGCCTGAGCTCAGTCTTGGCTCCTCAGCGAAGAAACATAACTGCATGTTGCCGGCATCCTCCTTTTATACCCACGAGGTGGGGCGGAGTTACATCATGCAAATTCCGCAGACCCATGGCATTTCTTTCCCATTGGCTCGTTTTGTAATACTCGAAAGTTGATAGGCTTTCTTAGCGAAACCCCATTCGTCGTCATCCGACGTAACGTCTCCGCTCCCTACTCAGGGAACGAGGGTTACATCCGTAACCTAGACGTTCTCTTACGAGAGTACTCTCATGTTCGCCGCCGTGACACTCACGTTTTTTCTCTCACTAAAAGAGCTGAGGCGTTGTTACACATGCCTCACATTTCCTGTGGCTTGTGCCGAGTGTGACACCATGGCCTTGTCGACCCTGCGGGCTCGACTGGCCATCTTCAGCGTGGATTCCACCCCTCCGCCTCCCTCTTCTGCGCCGGGCCGTAAGAAGCACCGCTCTCAGAGGACGCCTGAGGAGGTTCCAGTGGATGAATGCACGCCGGCGGAATCCCCGCATCCTTCGCTTTCCCCCGTGTCACTCACGGATGGCCAGCGCCCGACTTCGGCCACGCCCACCCGTGACGAGTTGGAAGGGGGCGACAAGGAGGACAGCTGTTCTCTTCTCGCCTCGGGGAGTGAAGAGTGGTCAGGTTCCTTTCCGGTCCCCGCCCCTTCTCTTCAGGAGTCCAGTGGGATTAGAACTCCTCATGAAGGCCGTGGAGGACCTCGGCCTGGATTGGTCGCTGCCTGATGAGCCCGC
Source organism: Meda fulgida (assembly GCA_030578275.1). Taxonomy (NCBI): domain Eukaryota; kingdom Metazoa; phylum Chordata; class Actinopteri; order Cypriniformes; family Leuciscidae; genus Meda; species Meda fulgida. The sequence goes on along the minus strand of CM060628.1, from coordinate 25,020,301 downwards.
GCTCAACAGACTCGACGGTTGCTTTCTCCCTGGTTGCTGCACAACGCCTCCCATGAGGCTCGCCCCATTTCTCCCCGAATTGCACGAGGAGCTATCCAAATCCTGGAAGGCTCCTTTTTCGGCTAGACTGTGATCATCTGTCTCTTTGACGCTCTCCGTCGTGGACGGCGCGAAGGACAAAGGATATATTTCCATTCCTCCGGTCAAGGAAGCGATCGCAACACACTTTTGCCCGCCCTCCGCTTGATGGCGTTCTAAGGCCACTTTACCTTCTAAAGCCTGCCGAACTACTTCCGCTTTCATCAGCCGCGCTTACACCGCCGCTGGCCAGGCCGCCTCAGCACTCCACACGATGGCAGTACTGCAGATTTACCAAGCCAACCTTCTCCGTTCCTTGGACGAGGCGAGCATGGACCCCGACAGCTTTACTGACTTGAGGAGCGCCACAGACCTTGCTCTGCGAGCCACCAAGTCCGCCGCCCAAGCCATCGGGAGGAACATGGCGTCCCTCACCGTTGTCGAGAGACATTTGTGGCTGACGCTGTCAGATATTAAGGACGCTGACCAAGTCTCCTTCCTCAACGCGCCTGTGTCTCCTTCCGAGGTTTTCGGGCAAGCTGTTGATGGGTTTGTGGAGCGTTTTTCAGAGGTCCAGAAGACGTTGCAGGCGCTTCAGGACGCTCTAGGAAACAGTCGCCTGCACGTAAAACAGCATCCCCGCCGCCTCCACCGCCAGCTTCTCAGCGTCAGCAGCCGAGAAAGCGCCGACGCTCAAGCTCGGCTGGCCGTCGCAGGCCGCCTCCTCCTCGGGGACCCAGGCCCAAGAGCACACTGGATCCTGTGGCCGCGGTGACTGGAGAGGTATATTCTACAGCCAACGAGCCAGTTGCACAACCCACTCGCTTGCACCCAAACTGCGTTTTTACGGCGACCCACATAAATCTCAAAAAGAGCATTATGTCTGTTTATCCAGCTCTCGCCGAAGGTGTTTTAAATGTAGGAAATGTGCCCACGTCCCAGTGTTTACCCCTACACATAAGCATGGCCCACTCAGTGCCACACACTCTCATTCAGGGTCTGTTTCAATAAAGGCAGTTCATGCCGATGGTGTTTTGAGTATAAAGAAGGTGCCCGCTTCTCAACACGCACACTTACTGTTAAACACTGCGCCCTCTGTGCCGCACACACACATAAATCATTCTCCGTCCCACGTGACCAGAATGTTAGGTGTAAATCAACCCACTGCTGGTCTCAGCGTTCTGCCTCAGATAAACACTGCAAGCAGTGTCAATTTATCAGCCCTTTCAGGTCTCCGGGTCCGTAGCTTACAGCGACCAGAGCCCAGATACCATTCTACCCCTAGCTATACGTGCAAAAGCATGGGAAGCTATCACGGGCGTGTCAGACTGGGTGCTGAACATTATAAAATGAGGCTACTCGCTGCAGTTCGCTCGCCGACCCCAGCGTTTTCAAGCCCGGGTCGAAACTACAGTGGATCGGAAAGTAGCGCATCTACTTCGAGCCGAGATAACGAAACTGTACTTGAAGGGCGCCATAGAAACCGTCCCTCTAGACCAGAGCGAGTCAGGTTTCTACAGCCCTTACTTCCTGGTACGCAAAAATGATGGCGGTCTCAGACCCTTTCTAGATCTCAGGCTTTTGAACAGAGTTCTCATGAAGCTATCGATCAAAATGATTACAACCAGACAAATTCTCACGCAAATTTGTGTACCCAGCGCTTGGCGATGTCATTCAAAGTAGGCGATGTCATTCAAAGTCATGGCCTCATGGCTTCAGCCTCAGTGGTGCTTTGTTTAGGTCTGCTTCGTATGCGCCGTTTACAGCACTGTTGAGCATGGGCATCCGGTCGTTTACGTCTCAAGGTAACTCAGAACTGTGTCACAGCTCTGGAACCCTGGAAGGCAGTCGACTGGTATCAGACAGATGTAAACCTGGGGCTAATCTCGAAACTGAAAGTGGTTTCCACAGACGCCTCTAATTCGGGCTGGGGCGACTTTTGGCCTGTGGTCAAGCCCAGAAAAGGGCTTGCACATAAACTGTCTAGAGATGAAGGCGGTCGAGAACGCCTTGCGATTCTTCCTTCCCCTTCTAAAGGGCCACCATGTCCTTGTCCGCACGGACAACATGTCGGTGGTTTCCTACATAAATCGGCAGGGCGGTCTGAGATCACGGAACCTTCATGCACTGGCAGAACGCCTCCTTGTATGGGTTCAGCGCAACCTACTCTCGCTGAGAGCGATGCATGTGTCAGGCCATCTGAATGTGGGTCCAGACAGGCTGTCCAGGGACCACGTTCCCTCAGGGGAATGGTCTCTCCACCCTCAGACAGTTCAGCTGTTGTGGGACACCTTTGGCACAGCGGAAGTCAACCTCTTTGCTTCTCAAGACAACACTCAGTGTCTAATATGCTTCACATAGAACAAGGACGCGCTGGCCCATCACTGGCCCATGCACCCTCTCTATGCTTTCCCGCCGATCATGCTGTTACCACAGGTAATCAAGCATATCAGGGAGAATGGTTCCTCTGTGCTTCTAGTAGCTCCGTTCGGGCTGAACCAAGTTTGGTTTCCGGAGCTGATGCAGCTTCAGAGCTTTGCTCCGTGGGGTGTTAAACACGTGTTAGACGGCTTTATGCTTCCAAGTGGTCAGTGTTCTCAAGTTGGTGCTCAGCTCGCAACCTGGATCCATAAGATTGTGGAGTATCGGAGGTTCTCTCCTTCCTACAGGAGCTCTTGGATAAGGGTAGATCCCCATCCACGCTCAAAGTATATGTGGCAAGTATTGCTGCGTTTGTCAAACATTCACACGGCCAGTCACTGGGTAGGAACGACCTTGTAGTCGGCTTCCTCAGGGGAGCTAGAAGGATGAACCCTCCTCGTCCCCCCTCGGTTCCCGTATGAGACCTTTCCTTGGTCCTGGAGGCCATGAAGGGTGCCTCTTTCAAACCTCTACAGTCTGTGGACTATAAGTATCTCTCATTGAAAACCGCCTTTCTGGTGGCTATCGCCTCAGTCAAGCGGGTCGGTGACTTACACACACTTTCTGTTAGCGCGTCGTGCCTTGAGTTTGGGCCTAATGACTCTAAGGTCATCCTCAAACCAAGACATGGTTATGTCCCCAAAGTACTTGCCACTCCTTTCAGAGCGCAAGTCATTTCCCTGTCTGCCCTCTTCGGATCTGACAGCGAGTCTGACGTGAATCTCCTTTGCCCGGTTAGGGCCCTGATAATTTACGTGGAACGTGGAAATTTGGCTGCTTTCAGACAGTCAGAACAGCTCTTTGTTTCTTTCGAGGGCCAATCTAAAGGTCTAGCTGCCTCGAAACAGAGCCTTTCCAGGTGGATAGTGGAGGCTATCTCACTAGCTTATACATCTAAGAGCCTTCGTTGCCCTCTGGGCGTCAGAGCTCTTTCCACTAGAGGCGTGGCCTCTTCATCGGCCTGGTCCAGTGGGATTTCCCTTCACGATATCTGTATGGCGGCAGGCTGGGCCTCTCTGTCTACATTTGTAAGGTTCTATAACCTGGAAGTTCCCGCTCTCCAAGCTAGACTGTTGTCAGTCTAGTTAATCCGCTCAGTTCTGCCGGACTCAAAGTTTTCAGTTCAGGCAGTCTATTAAGTCTCCCCTGACTGTTATACAGTGTTAAGCACCCTCTATGCACTTAAGGTAACCACGTTTGCCTTATATCATTCTTATTAAGCCCATTTCCTGTCGGCTTTTTATATTCCCATATCATATGAGCTCAGGGCGCTCGCCCTTGGGTCAGTGTTTTGGTAGATTACCGTTGCGTTTTAAATTAGGTTCCCGTAGCGTAAGCTAGCTTACGCAACACAAGTTCCCTCTTCTAGAGAGAACCAAGGTTACGTTAGTAACCGAGACGTTTCCAGGTAGACATGTTTGCGAGGAAACTCACCCAGACAGCCAATTTTGTCAAATAAAAATTGTGCATTTGTTCAATCATGCGCAAAAAGTCATGATTGAGAGCTCAATTCAGTATTTGCATGCTGTCTGAGACATTGCTTTCTGTGCACGTGCTTTGGATATGTGTGCTTTCCATACAGTGCGAGAGTGACGAAAGTACCCTTTTGCGTCTTTTTGCGCTTGAATATTTAAATTGGCAAGGGTTAAGCTTTCGTGATGATAAAGCACTGGCCTGACAACTGCCCCAAGCATTGTTCACATTTGTTTACATTCATGTTTCCACAACATTGCATTGTTAGAATGTTACCGGCCAACTGCCGATTGACACGGTTTCATTTACGAGCCAACGCCGATCTTTACTCACTTTTGGCTCTTGCCTAGTGTTCATTATAGTGTGTGTAGTGAATGAATTACATTTTTTTGGGATTTAGCATTTTCTTACATTCAAACAAAACAATAATTTAAACAAATCATTTAAATTTATTTTTTTAATTGATATGAATTCTTTGTAGACAATTTTGCATTGTTAATTTTTCAAATTAAATTTTCACTCACATTGTTAAGCTGAAAAATGTTCGGTGTGTTCAACTTGAAGCTGCGCTGCACAGACCGATCTCTTTATTTCATCAAAGTACCGCAAGAGTGTTTCAAAAGCATACAGAGCCGACTGGTCTCTAATCGCTCTCGCAGTACTTTTATATCATACACTAATCGGTCTGCCACTTCAAGTCAAACACATCAAATTAAAGCATGCGAAATAAAAACGATTTTATTAGTGGTTTAAAAAAAACAGAGTCCGTTATTAGCTTTGGACTTAAAGATAAACATTCTTGATTAATGTCCTGGGCCACAAACACAATACACTCTGTACTGAAATTGTAATCATATCCTGTTCCTATCAGCTTCACAAAGCTGGTCATTTGTTAAGCTAGTACGGAGTGTGGTAATCTCACTGTGGGGAACAACAATTACCATGAACAAAAGTGGGGCACAACTTCAGCCAACACCAGCTAACAGAAGAAAGCTCACACAGTTTTTATACTCATTCCTTTAGGTGATACACTTTTAATTAAGGTTAAAGTATGTTGGTGTACTTTAACACTCAATCATTTGTAGTGCAGATGAAGCCTGGCTGATACACTCTGTTAGACCGGCTTGTTGGGTCTTGGTATTTATCTGTCGATCAGGCCTTTTCTCTTGCACGGCGCAAGACACCAGTATCTGGACATTTCTAATTAGAGGCAGGAAATGTTTATTGGCATTTGATTGGGTGGGCCTTTGCTGTAACTTTGGGCACATTTTAAACAAACTATTTCAGCATCCTGTTTAAATTCGCTTTCATAGCATAGGGACAGGCAGGGCAGACTGGCCCACAATTACGCAAGATTACAATGCAATCATGATTTCAATTCTAAAAAAATCAGCATATCATTCATATCACAAAAGTGAACCAGTTAGATGAGCCTTTTAATGTCTTAAAATATCACCCACACTTCATTATTGTCTAAATTTGGAGACAAAACAAGGGTAGCAAGGAATATGGTATTAGCTTGATTGAATATTAAAGGCAATATTTTCCACACCCCAAAGATACACTTTGGTGGCCTTTTTCTCTTCAAGTCTAATTTTTGTTAACCTGCAACATCGAAAATATGCACAAAATGTAATAAAAAAAACACTCAAGTATTGAAAAAATTCAATCAAGTACCATTTTCCATTGTTAGCAACATTTTTGGAGAAAGTTCCAAATTCGGTGGTAAACCAGTTCTTCACCATGATTTCCATTATATAGACAAATGCACGATGATTATGAGTATGTTTGTTCACAGTTCAGCATATTTCATGAACCAATCTGTATGTCTGCTGACTAGAACATGAGTCACATAGCTGGACTCGCAGTATGTGTGGGTTTGATATACATCTTGATTCTTTGAAATGATGTGCATGACCCACTGAAGATAATGAATTATATTCTATTCAGCCGAGCAGGGCAATAGGTTCATGCTTTCTGAGAGCGGATGGATGCCTCTAGGCCTGTGTCTCATTTCACTGACTATGAACTTCCCAAAATTTATATTCTATTCTGTGTAATGTTTTTCTTTTAACCCCAGTTGTGTTTAATCGGTTGATTTCGTAATTTCTCAAAACATATTTTCTTTTGAAAGTGCATTACCCTTTGTCTGAATCCTTTATGAAAGGCTAGGTGGATTTTTTTTTTTCTTTTTTTGACAGTGTTTGATTCTGTTAAAGGATCTTGAGAGTTGTGGGCGAATTACTGTATTAAAGTGTGAATGGAAAAAGTAACACCTATGAAACGATTATTTGTAATGGTTCAGTCAAAAAGCCCCACAAATCTCCATCTTTATGAGTTTTGAAATAATATGAATCAGTTTAATTTCTAAGTCTATCACTATCAAGTCTATCTCAAAATGTATAAAATGTATTACCTAAAGCAGTGTTTACCAATGTTAACATGCAAGAAATTCTCAAAAATAGGGGCGCAGATTAAGAGGTTAAGGCAAAGACTTCCTCAAAAGAATCTTTAATGGGATCAAGGACCTGAAATGTTTCAATGAAACATTCAGAAAAGTTATTGCGTTATTGAGTAATGAACCTATTTCTTCTATTTGTTATCTTCAGGACCGTTTGTTCTTTGTTATGGAATATGTGAATGGCGGAGACCTGATGTTCCAGATCCAGCGTTCCCGCAAATTCGATGAAGCTCGTTCCCGGTTCTATGCTGCTGAGGTGACCTCAGCCCTCATGTTCCTGCACCAAAATGGGGTCATTTACAGGTAAATTTATTGCATGGCAATTGACTACTGTAAAGGGCCAAAGGTCAAATCACATTCAGCCATTGTTTGGTTCTGAACAGCAAACTTCTTCTGTTTGTCTCACTGATAGACATAGCATCATTGTTAAGTAACCAGAAGAATGGAATGTCTTGAAACCTCTAAGCCAAAATAACATTGTACCACACAAAAGATACATTCCAAATTTAGTGAAATTTTAGCCTGATCATTTTTGGACAGAAAATTAGCCATCCGTTCCAAGTGTTTGCTCAAGTTTAATCCGGAATCCAGATCATTTTTATTTTCTCAGAGGGCTGTCACGCAATCCTTCACAGATTAGGTCTGAAGTGATACAAATGCAGACTGTATCACATGAACTGGCTCTGGCATGGTGCGTTGTCTCTTTAGGAACTATTTTGCTTAGAGACAGGAGCCCTTGTCTGCCTTGTTTACCTCAGGTTGTTTACTTTGATGAGCTATGTGCAATGATTTATTCGTTCCCAGACAGTTTGTTTACCCTCTCAATTGTGTGTCATTAACCACAAACAACGGGCAGTGCTTCTAGGGCTGGAAGGCCAGGCTTTTCTTGGGATCATTTTTATCCATTGCTTGCTTGTTTTCAATGTGTAATCCATCTTTACTGTCAAGAAATATCATAAGTTTGCATGTTGTTTACGTGCAGCTTTATTTTGTAGTTGACCTCATGCATAGAATTAATATAAAATCAGTGTAAAATTGTATGCATGATGCCAGCAGTACAAAATAAAGCTGTACGTAAACAACATGCAAACCTATGATGTTTTTGGACAGAATGATACATTTAATTTGTAAAATCGTACCCATGACGATTAATCATATTAATCTGTAATACAGACTCATTTGACAGTAATACAGATTCATTTGTCATTTCACTGTAAAATCGTTAAATTATGCCAGCAGTACAAAATAAATATGCATTTAAACAACATGCTAACCTATGATTGTTATGAATTGATTCCACCAGAGGCAAGATGTAGCGAACCCAAATGGAACTTTAATAATAAACATAAGCTAAAACAAAGGCTAGAAACTGGAAACTAGAACAACGACAGAAAACATTCAATACTAGACAAAGACACAGGGCAAACAAGAGGGCGTAAATACACAAGACTAACGACAAGACAAGGGACACCTGTGAATAATCAGACGATTAACCAATGACAAGACACATGGCAGGATCACATGACAAACGGAATCACATGACAAGACAAGAACCAGGAACAAGAAACAAAACCCAAACCGTGACAATGATGTTTTTAGACAAAATGACAAGTTAAATCTGAAAAGTGAGAAATGAATTTGTAATTTCACTGTACAATCGTATGCATGATGACAGAAGTACAAAATAAAGCTGTACATAAACAACATGCAAACCTATGATGTTTTTGGACAGTATGACAAGAAGATGACAAGTTGAATCTGTAAAATGAGGTATGAATCTGTAATAAAGATTAATTTGTCATTTCACTTTAAAATCAAATGCATGAGTACAGCAGTATAAAATAAATATGCATGTAAACAACATGCAAACCTATGATGTTTTTGGACAGTATGATTAGAAAAAGACAAGTTAAATCTGTAAATTTACAAATGAATCTGCATTACATTTTCTAGTCATACTGTCCAAAAATTATAAGTTGTTTACATGAAGCTTTATTTTGTATAGGTGTCATGCATACGATTTTAAAATCATGCAATATTGTCATTTCATTCTAAAATCATATGCATGACACCAATTCAAAGTAAAGCTTCACGTAAACAACATGCATACACAACTTAAGATATTTTTTGGACAGTATGACTAGAAAATGTAACGCAGATTCATTTGTAATTTTACAGATTCAATTTGACAGGTTTTGTAACTGGTTCAATAGAATAATGTCACAGAACGCTGGGAGCCCAAGTCATCATGACCCCTTCTTCCTGTCGCCCCTCTGGCCCTCACTGAACCCAGTGACCTGTGAGTTTCCTCACCCACCCATTCTCGGCCTGGTCCTGAGCTCTTTCTTGTCTTGAGCAGGAAGAATCTCATTTGGAGTTTAGTGTTGTGTTGAATTAAATCAACCTCCTCCCCACACTGGCCTTCCTGAACCCAGACTTTCAGAGACTGGAGGAAAATGGGGAGGTCTTATGAAAGTAGGAGACTTATAGGTCAAGCAGAGGTCTGATGGTTCTAATTACACTGAGTTTATTATTTTTCCCCTTAAAATTTACAAAAATCTCTGCTGTAAGCTACTCTATGGACTCATACACCAAGTTGTTGGTATGTTCAACAAAAAGAAAATGTAACCATTTGGTCATATAATCTTTATTTGGATTATTGCAAGGTACAAGAAACCAAAACGTTAAATACAACATGGAACTCGTCATACTTGCCAACATTACAGCCATTACATGTGCTAAAATATTTTTTTATCAGGTTCACTGCTCATTTAGAGCACTGAGTGAGTCCCCTGAAAAAATAATAATAAAAAACCCTCTCCATTCACTTCATGAGCAGGATCTATTTAAGAACACAGTGTGTTGGACGACTGCCATGACATCCATTCATGTCTCTTACCCACCTTCCATTCGTCTGACCCCTTGTTTAGGCTTACAATCGCTGACATGATGTTTATTTGGCAAGAAAGTAGACAGGATGTGATTCGGTTATTATGAATGGCTTATTGTGTGTTATAAGAATAACAGTACACACACATACACCTCAGATCAGCTCAGGCGCCAGTTCCGTTGATTACCTGATGATGACGACTAGACCATGAATCACTGACTAGTGCTCCACCCTCAATGAAGGTCATTTTAAGCGCAAAGCAGCAAAGCTGGGAGATTGATTGATCGGACGGCTCATTTAATCTGGCTCTGTCTTTGCTCTAGCTCAGAACAGGAAAAAACAAAAGAAGCAAAAATTGTACAGGTACTTCATACAGGAGATGAGGATCACAAAATAATAGGGTGTTCTAGACACCAATGTCTCACTAGGGACATGAAAAGATTTCACTCATCTGTCTGTATGTCTGTGTGAACATACTGTATAAGGAAATTTGTCCAATACTGTGTATAGGGCAGATTGGGGTTAGTTGTCACATTGAGAAACGTGTGTAAGACAGTTTATTGGTCCAATGAGGGTTTCCAATAATACAGGTGAAGGTCTCTGCGGGTTACTGTCTTTCCTTTTACGCAACACAAAAAGATTAAATGGAACACATTCCTCATCTGTATTGACTCGTTATTTCATCTGACTCCATAAATGAAAAGGGTTTTAATGATATCTGGGTATCATTAAAAGTGAGCGAATGTTTGATTATTCTTTTGAAACTCTTTAATTATGTTTTACCCGTTCAGATTAGGAAACTACGCCGCTTAGAGGTCCTCGCACCTTCTGCGGGTCTCACGATCACAATCTCGTCAGTTTCGTCACTAAACAGAGGTTTTTGACTAATATCTCAGACGGTCGGATTCACCCAAAACACAATCAGAGATACTTTTCGTTTAGTCCCCTTGAATTGCATACACTTGAACTTAATTCAATAGCTATACTTTAGTAGAGGTTTTGGCCCTATTATAGGAATGAGTTGACCAACAATACTTCCCTTATAATAGTTTAGACTGGCCAAGCCCGTGATTTCTCACGTACACTTATCTAAAGTTACTTTAAATTAAGACAGAGGTAAAATAGACGTACCCAAATTTAGGTTGGTCAAGTAGCACGTTAGCTACCCTAAACGGAATGCCCCGTCTCTACAAAACAAGTACACTTGTACTAGTGACAAAATATTAGCCGTCGCCAATCTGTATGCGGGAGCATACGCATCCGATAATCTCTTTGGGAGAACAAACTCAGAGTCAATCAGAGTAAAATCAAACGTTTACAATTTAATATGTCAGGTAAATGTATCATTACAATTTCATAATTCAAAGATAATCAATGCAAAACATCAATTGCTCTAGAACAAAGAGGAAAAAGTTTACCCGACAAGAAATGCGTGAGGCTGAGAGTCTCGCAACTCTCAGCCTCACGGGCCGATCTCAAATACAGAAAAGGCCCCGAGCTCTCGCTGCGTTTCATTATATACCCAGACCTCATTTCAAATTTAAGCCTCATCCACAGTTCAAATTTACCTGTAAATCACCATTTGCTAGCAGTGGAAAATTAGCATTCAGTCAAATGGTTAGAAGGTGTTAACTCAAAGACACCCTCCGGTGTGGAAGATATTTCTAAACTTCCTAAGAACTTTATTATCTTTTGGTTTACTTCTTTGGGAATGAGACATTTGTACCAGTCGCACTGAGACATTTCAAATAATACCAAACATGTATTATAATCATTCACATTAAACCATTTAGATTCTTGTGTGAGTTTGGGAGATCTCTGCCAGGATGAAGAATGGGGGAGAGAAATGTAGATTAGGATGAGGGAGGTGAGACCTTCGTCTCAATAGTGCATGAGGGGGAGTTCAAATGTTAATTTCCTTTGTTTTCTCAGAGAGTGGTCCTCTCTTAAAGTCCTTCTAGTTTTTCCAGTCTTACACGTGCCACACATTGTAGCTATAAGGAACCCACACTGACATACAGCCAGACAATTTATTTCAGCAATATATATTTTTCTGATGACAAACTTATGTGTGTGTGTGGTTCAGGTATATACAGTATACTGTATGGTGTATAGCCTACAGGTGGTTCTCTATAAGGATGGACATACCAGAAATCTTTGACATTGTGGGGACATATTTTGGTCCCCATGAGGAAAACAACTTATAAATCATATTATATAATGTTTTTTGAAAATATAAAAATGCAGAAAGTTTTCTGTGATGAGTAGATTTAGGCGTAGGGTTAGTGGCTAGAAAATGTCAATAGCTCAGTATAAAAAAACATAACACCTATGGAATGTCCTGATAATTATACCAAAAAGTACCAAAGTGTGTGTGTGTGTGTGTTCCGTTAAAATCACAAATAAGCCATTAAAGAGCTGTGAGAAAGTGAACCTCACTTCTCACTGTTACACACTCCCGCATTGACTGTGAATGGTGTTACAGGCGAGAGCGGGAGAGACTCTGGACATTTGCATACGCATTTGCACACACATACACCCGCACGCTCCTTTATAAAAAATATGCCTTGCTTAGGCTAATTGTTTTATTTTGTGAAGTTGAATGGATGGCTAATGAACACAGGGGGGGTTGTATTTAAAGAGAAGGCTGGCGCGAGGCTAGGTGCCATTAACTCATTCGCGTTGATTTGTTTGTAGCACAGTTAGTCCGCCATTTCATTCACCACACTCAAACTAATTTGTCACTGCTTATAACTTCCTACTTTACCATCTTCATGACATGTAGTGCGGTACCCACTAGTTCATGTCCCATTTACTCCCTGTTTCTGGCTAAAATCCTAGTGAATTCATACCTATTACGACTCACGCATTTCCTGCATCCCGGTCCGGTTCGACTGCTCCTTTGCGGATGCGCACGCCGCTGTAGGGGCAGTATTTATCGTTGTCATAGGGCAGAGGGTGCAGAGCATTGTTCACAGGGGTGTTTGTTTGTAATAATGTTTTGTATGTAGATGAGTGGTGTGAATAGGTGGTGTAAATGTTGTATACAATGATAGTGATATGATAATACTATTTTATTTTCATGTAATGTTTATTTTCTACTTAGCTTATAGCTTATTTACGGCCTTAGGCTAAAGGTAATACCCTGATTTTTGGTATGGTCCAATTGGCCCTAAATGGGCCAATTTGGCTTAATGCTTTGGCCTATTTAAGAGGGCCTCATTCTGCATTAGGGAGAGTGAGAACTAACTTGCTGTGAGGCTATGTACAAAGTGTTTGATGTATTATCGGTGAAAGCCAGAAGCATTGGGCTATTTTGATTTATTTTTGATTATTTTGTTTTCTTGATTTCTGAGTTAAAGTATAAATAAACTTTATTCTATTTTTGGAACAAATTGAGCTCTGGTAACCGTCTTTTCCACCTCCACCACCTAAAGCCAATGAGCCTACACATCCCAGTATTTGGGGTGCCGCTCGGGACCCTACAAGAGCCATTATATTTTATATAAAGAGCCATTATATTTTATATAAAGAGCCATTATATTTTATATAAAGAGCCATTATATTTTAAACTGAAATAAGTTGTGAAAGGTGTTTTGTGTGTGTATTAGTACTTTGAAATACAGTTTCTGATCACTGTCTTTAAACAGTTTCCATTGTGACAGTGTAGAACATATAATATATATATATAAAGCACTTGTAATATATATATTTTTTGAATGGGTTGCCACTCTAACATTTCCCACCTTCAAATGGTCCAAAATGTGTCTGCTCATGGGCAGTCACAAATGCGGTCATATTACACCTATCTTACGCTCTCTGCATTGGCTACCAGTCCGATATTGATTTCAAAATTTTGCTATTTGTTTCCAAAGCCCTCAACAATCTTGCCCCTCAAGGCCTCAGGCTGTCGAATAGCCATTATGCCATTATATGTTAGAGCTGCTCCCCTGGTGTCTGAGTTCAAATCTATGCTAAAAACTCATCTTTTTTCGTGCTTATAACCTTCTATACCTGTGTTTATGTATTATGTGCAGCATAATAAATCTGAACTTGAACTTGAGCGTGACAACGTGTCAACTATTGTGTCAATGTGTTCAGTGAAATATACACTTATTTGTTGCCAGTGTTTTAGGTTTTTATGTTTTAAATTAGGTAAAAAAAATATGACAACTAGCTCTGGTCACCCCTAAATCTGACCACCCTGCAAAAAGTGAGCCGTGAACCATTATCATTTTACCTTTGAACAAAGCACTTTTCATCAGTTTGCTCGAGTAATATTTGTCCCTGCAGGCAGAGCTCTATGACAACATCATGTGAAACTTAATAAAATAAATAAATAAAAATTCATTTTGTCTTTTGGGAAAGCCCTACATTGTAGGAGACCTTGCGTGTCAGAAGACATGTTAGCTCTTCTTCAAGCGAATGGCAGAACTGCATTTTCCCCCCATGTGAACATATTCCACCTCTCTGTGACCTGACACACATACCAGGATGGGGGAAAAAAACAACAACAGAATGCAGAACATTCTAGAACAAAATATGCAGGTGTAGTATTCTTCTCCCTATCGATGAAGGACATGGTGGCAGTTTTGATTGAAACCACGGAAGTTTGATCTGGTTAAAGAGGGCAAGTTTGATCTTGACTTCTTTGCTTTGCAAGTGGATTTGGTTGTTTGTTCAGATTCATCTAAAAATAGATAGTAAGAGCAGGTGGCATAGATGTAGCTCCTTTGCTTGATTACCCATCTTTTGTTGACCTGTGGCTCTTGAGGGATTTTGTAATGGTGGAACATGGGAGCTGTATTCTTGGCAGGACATGGAAGGCACAAAAGTGCTGAGACTTAAAAGGGCTTGTGATGGAACATGTGAGCTGGTAGTTATTGTAGTATTTCCACACCTTGTACTTGCGAAATCTGCTTTTGTGTGCTCTTTGTGACCTTTCACCTGAAAAGAAACATAATGCGATTGAGGTAATGTTCCTTTTCCTACAATAAGTATAACTGTGATCCCTATTGTGTAAGAGCTAATTTATATTAACCCAAGAGCACATTCAAAAATACGCTTTTACTTTAGTAAACAACTTCCTCTATGTACTAAGTATGGACTAAGAGGCTCAGTTACAGCCCTTTTAATTACTAATCACTGTAACCTTGTAAACAAGTTGTGTTTTGCACTGATTGCAAAACACAATGAGATGTTGCCTGGTAACCTTCCAGGTGTGCCCAACTATTTTAGTTTTCACAAGCTTCATTCGTGCTGACCATGATTGGGAATGTATATCACTGCATACAGACATCTGTATGTGTAAGTAATCTGTATGTATGACATAATCTGTATATGTAACAAGATATAGAAGATATCTTGGCAACAATCCAGCCACAAACATGCATTAAAGTTTTCGAGAAAATTATTTTAAGAAGTCTCATGCTCATCAAGACTGCATTTAAAATACAGTTAAACATAATATTGGGAAATATTTTAAATAACTGTTTTCTATTTTAATTTATTTTAAAATTGAATGCATTTATGTAATGGCAAAGCTGAATTTTCAGCATCTTTACAACAGTCTCCAGTGTCACATGATCCTTCAGAAATTATTCGAATATGCTGATTTGGTGCTCAATAAATATTTCTTATTATAACCAATGTTGAAAGCAGTTGTGCAGCTTAACATACATGTGTTTGTGGAAACCATGATACATTTTGTCAAGATTACTTAATGAATATTTGTTAAAAATAGAAATCTTCTGTAACATTAAAAATGTCTTTACTCTCACTTTTTTTTTTTTAAATGTGTATATATAATTAATTTCTTTATATAGATAGATAGTCACAATGATCTATATATTTATTTAATTAATAAACAAATATGATTGTTATACTAAAAGATTGTTCCATTCCAAAAACCATTACGGTACTTTTAATTGTAACTTTTTAACATTATATTAAAGAGGTGTGCGTCATGTTTTTCTTTGGTTTGTTGTTATGGAATAGCTTGCTGTGCTTTTGAAAAAGTGCATTTTTTTCAGCTTTTTAGCACATTTTTTAGTAGAGGGAGTTGCTGTGTACGTAATGGAAAAAAATCACTTCTCAGGATTCACTTGAAACACAGGAAATGCTCTAAACTGAGTCTGCTGCTGTTTCTCTCTCTCTGTCTTTCTCTGTCTTTCTCTGCTTTCTGCCTTGTTGTGTTCTTACTATTTCAGTACTTTCCTTCCTACAAATGAAAGGAGCTCTAGTAAAATGCAATACAATTGTTATTAATCTCATACCCATGTCTCATTGCTGCTGAGGTTTTCATTACACCTATAATAAAAAAGTAATATGTTTACAAATATGTTTTGTTAAATTATTCATGCTGATTTTATTATTCTATACAAATCAGCATTATAAATTTGCAGAGCTATTGGTCTATATTAAAAATGCAGGAATAACATTTAAAAGGTCTAATAATAATTTAATTACGTTTGAGCATCATGAAATCACTGAACAAATGACACATATGAGATGTGAGTTGTTTTCTGCGAACCTAAAAGCTGAACAGTCAGAGTTGAACAAACAGCGCTGAAATGGTCTTTTGTCACTGTTGAATTCTCTGCTCTAATGTGATTTTATGCATGTAGTGAAGTTCAAAGTAATGGAAGGAAGAAGAAGACGAGGTCGGCGAAATTGGGACTCGCACTTTTATTTCCCACAATAATAATGGACAATGCGCTCGTGCGCGGCCGCCGTGTCGCTCGACACGGCAAAAACAAAACAACAAATATAGCACTAGACAATCAAACTTGACGGCAGTCTCGGTTCAGCCTCAGAGTCTCGTGCGAGTCCCAGGTCTCTCTCCCTCTTCTCTCTCTCAGCCGGCAGCTTTTATGCAGTCTCCACGCCAATTACTGCAATCAGATACAGGTGTTCGTCATCTGCACTTGACCCACTTACTCACCGCGCGACTCGCTGATTCCTCTCCCGCTACAGACTTCGCGAAACCACGCCCCCCTCGCCACATACCCCCACCGCCCGTCTCAGGCCGGGGAGCCGTCCGGCCTGCAGCCTCCCCCCCCCCCCCTCCTGGAGAGGAAGTCAGCCACAACCATCTGTGCACCCGGCCTGTGGATCACCTGGAATTTAAAAGGCTGTAAAGCTAGATACCAACGGGTGATCCGCGCATTGGTATCCTTCATGCGGTGGAGCCACTGCAGGGGAGCGTGGTCCGAACAGAGGGTGAACTCCCGCCCCAGGAGGTAGTAGCGGAGGGTGAGAACAGCCCACCTGATGGCCAAACACTCTTTCTCAATGGTGCTGTACATCGTCTCTCTCTTAGAGAGCTTGCGACTGATGTACAGCACCGGCCGCTCTCCACCC
Organism: Meda fulgida; assembly: GCA_030578275.1. Taxonomy (NCBI): domain Eukaryota; kingdom Metazoa; phylum Chordata; class Actinopteri; order Cypriniformes; family Leuciscidae; genus Meda; species Meda fulgida. The sequence continues at coordinate 25,003,616 of CM060628.1, read as the reverse complement.
TCCACCTCCTGGGACAGGACGGCGCCCAGCCCCCTGTCCGATGCGTCCGTCTGTAGGATAAAGGGGAGAGAGAAATCAGGAGCATGCAAAAGCGGCCCGCCACATAGAGCAGCCTTTATCTGGGTAAAGGCCCGCTGACACTGCTCCGTCCACTGAACCGTATCTGGCGCTTCCTTTTTAGTTAGATCGGTCAGCGGGCTAGCGAGGTCCGAATAACTAGGCACAAACCTTCTATAATATCCCGCTAGCCCCAGGAACTGTCTAACCTCCTTTTTGGTCTTGGGTCTCGGACAGGTCGCAACTGCTGCCGTCTTATCAATTTGGGGACGCACCTGTCCGTGACCCAAGTGGAAACCCAGATACCTTACCTCCACACGCCCAATTGCACATTTCTTCGGGTTGGCCGTGAGCCCCGCCCTTCTCAGCGTCTTCAGGACAGCCCGCAAATGCTGCATATGACGCTGCCAATCGGTACTATAGATGATAATATCATCCAAGTAGGCAGCGGCATACGCAGCATGCGGTCGGAGAATCCTGTCCATCAGACGCTGAAAGGTCGCTGGAGCCCCGAACAACCCGAAAGGAAGGGTGACAAATTGGTGTAATCCAAACGGCGTTGTGAAAGCTGTCTTTTCTTTGGACATTGGAGACAAGGGGATCTGCCAATACCCCTTCGTTAAGTCCAATGTCGAATAAAAGCGAGCAGTACCCAGCCGATCAAGCAGTTCGTCAACCCTTGGCATTGGATAAGCATCAAACTTAGACACCGCGTTCACCTTCCTATAGTCTACACAGAAGCGAACCGAGCCGTCAGGTTTGGGAACTAAAACTATCGGGCTCGCCCAGTCACTGCTTGACTCTTCTATTACCCCCATATCCAGCATAGCCTCTAATTCACTCTGAACCACCTTTTTCTTATGTTCAGGCAAACGATACGGGCGGCAGCGTACCACGACCCCAGGTTCGGTCTCAACGTGGTGCTGAATGAGGTTTGTCCGGCCAGGCAGGGGAGAAAACACATCCGCAAAATCAGCTTGTACATTTTTAATGTCAGTGAGCTGGGAGGGCGAGAGGTGGTCTCCACCAAGGGCCAGCGCGAGAGATTGTGATTTTGAACTCGCCTCAGGCCCGAGATCCTCCTCTCCGCTCACCACCGTCGCCAACATCACTGACTCTGCCTCAACCCACTTTTTGAGAAGGTTGAGGTGATAAATTTGATGTGCTCCACCCCTGTCTGTACGGGCTACCTCATAGTTGAGATCATTAACTCGCCGTGTGACCTCAAAGGGCCCTTGCCACTTTGCGAGTAATTTCGAGCTGGTAGTAGGGAGTAATACAAGTACCTTATCTCCCGGTGCAAATTGGCGGAGTCTAGTTCCCCTGTTGTAAAGCTGACTCTGTCTGCCCTGGGCCTGTAACAAATTCTCCATTGATAGCCGCCCCAAAGTGTGGAGCTTTGTTCTCAGGTCCAGGACATACTGAATTTCGTTTTTAGCAGCGGACGGTCCATCCTCCCAAGTCTCTCTAAGAACGTCAAGCACCCCGCGGGGCTGACGTCCATAGAGAAGCTCGAAGGGGGAAAACCCCGTGGAGGCTTGGGGGACCTCGCGTACAGCAAACAAGAGGGGTTCTAGCCATTTATCCCAATTTTTGGCGTCTTCGTGAACGAACTTACGAATCATGGATTTCAAAGTGCGATTAAACCGTTCCACTAAACCGTCTGTTTGTGGGTGGTAGACGCTAGTGCGAATCGATTTAATGCCCAACAATTCGTAGAGTTCGCGAATCGTTCGTGACATAAACGCCGTGCCCTGATCAGTGAGAATCTCTTTGGGGATTCCCACTCGGGAGATTAAAGAGAAGAGAGCGCTCGCAACACTTTTAGCCGAAATGTTACGAAGCGGGACTGCTTCCGGGTATCGCGTTGCGTAGTCCACCAGAACCAAGGCAAAGCGATGCCCTCGTGCTGACCGTTCTAATGGCCCGATGAGGTCCATACCAATTCGCTCGAAGGGGACCTGCATTAACGGGAGGGGGCACAATGGTGCTTTTGGATTGGCCGGTGGATTCACCAACTGACATTCACGACAAGACGCGCACCACCTGCGCACGTTCTCGTGAATGCCCGGCCAGAAGAACCGGGCCATGAGACGGTTTAGTGTTGCCGCCTGACCTAAATGCCCGGCCATTGGATTACAGTGAGCCGCCTGAAAAAGCATTTTCCGGCGGCTTTTAGGAACCAACAGCTGTGTTGTATCTTCCTTTGTCTGGGTGTCTTGGGTCACCCGATACAACCTATCTTTTACTACAGTAAAATAGGGATAAGAGAGCGGTTGGTCTGGCTGAAGCAGCTGGCCGTCGATGGAGCGGACCTGATTAAAGGCGTTTTTAAGAGACTCGTCCTGGGACTGCTCCAGGGGAAAGTCATCGCGCTCTGAGAGAACCATTCTCGCCAGAGCCCTCTGTTCCCCTGCAGCAGGACCCAGAGGTCCCGGCTCAGCATCCCCCAGCTGAACGACCGCTGTCTTTCCCTTGTTTTTTCTACCCCAAGAGGCACCCGCTGATAACGACCCCAATAATTCATTAAAGGCAGGCCAATTCGTCCCCAAAATGAGCGGATGCCGGAGGTGCGGGTTAACGGCCACCTCGACACTATGCTTTTGGCCCCTAAATTGAATTACGACCGGCATTATCGGATACCTCACCACCACCCCGTGCACACACCGCACCTTAACCATGCGGCTGTTATCCAATGCCCCCGGTTGAATCAGACTTTGATGTATAGAGGTTTGGTTACAACCTGAATCCACCAAAGCCTGATAAGTACCCCCCTTTATACTCACTGGTATCTGGTACAGGCCAGTTTGGTCGGGGGCAGCCTGCGGCGCGTCGGGAACCCGGATCAGGGTCCCCACCTCCATCGCCGGACACCGATCTATAAAATGTCCCGGGTCCCCGCAGCGCCAACAGGCCGGCCCAGGCCTCCCCGCCGCTCCGGTGGCAGGAAGCGGGTCAAGGAAATGGCGTGGAGAGTGCAGGGCTGCCGGACTCGGGACGGGGTGGTCGGACGTGGCGGGCCCCCTAGGTGGGACCCGGGTCACAGGAACGGGCTCCGCCGGAGTCGAGGTCCTCCACCTTGGCGCCGGCCGGGGCACCAGCCCGCCGCGAGACCTGGGAAGGGGCACAGGTTTGGGGAGAGAAGGGGTAGAGAGAGAGAGAGAAGGAGAGAGAGAAGCTGATGGAAGGGCTTCGCCGACCCCTGAGCACGCCACCATGTGGTCTTCCGCCAGGTGGATGGCCTGGTCCAGCGACGTCGGGCGGTGGCACTGGACCCACTGCGCAGTTTTCTTGGGCAGCTTAGTGATAAACTGCTCCAGTACCACCTTGCTGATGACATCCTCGACGTCGCCTCCGTCGGCCATCAGCCATCTGCGGCAGGAGTCCCGGAGCTGTTGCGCCATCACGAAGGGTCGGCCAGACTCCTCCAGGCTCAGGGACCGGAACCGCTGACGATGTTGTTCGGGGGTCCGGCCGACCCGCTGCAAGATGGCGCGCCTCAGGTCTTCGTAGACCAGGAGGTTCTGGACTGGCAGTTGGTTGGCGGCTATCTGCGACTCACCCGATAGCAACGGGATGAGCCGCATGGGCCAGTCCGATTGGGGCCACCCCCGGGCCTCGGCGGACCTCTCAAATAGGTCCAGGAACGCCTCCGGGTCGTCCTGGGGACCCATTTTATTGAGAGGCAGGGGCGGGGCCGAGGCCGTAGCTGGAACGGGGACGGCCCGAACCTCCCGGTCGAGCCAGCTCCGGAACAGCTCGCGGTCTTCTTGCTGGCCTTGGAGGAGCATCTGGAAGCGTTGGTCCTGCTCCTCTTTCACGGCCAGCAGGGCGTGATGTTGCTCCCGGTGAAGACCCGCGAGCGTCTGTATAAGCTCCGCAAACGGCGTTCCCGGCGGGGTCTGCATGGCGGCGGCAGTCTTCTTCTTCCCGGGTTTCGGCACCAGTGTAGTGAAGTTCAAAGTAATGGAAGGAAGAAGAAGACGAGGTCGGCGAAATTGGGACTCGCACTTTTATTTCCCACAATAATAATGGACAATGCGCTCGTGCGCGGCCGCCGTGTCGCTCGACACGGCAAAAACAAAACAACAAATATAGCACTAGACAATCAAACTTGACGGCAGTCTCGGTTCAGCCTCAGAGTCTCGTGCGAGTCCCAGGTCTCTCTCCCTCTTCTCTCTCTCAGCCGGCAGCTTTTATGCAGTCTCCACGCCAATTACTGCAATCAGATACAGGTGTTCGTCATCTGCACTTGACCCACTTACTCACCGCGCGACTCGCTGATTCCTCTCCCGCTACAGACTTCGCGAAACCACGCCCCCCTCGCCACAATGCATAACACAGCAAAATAGTAAAAATAATTCTCATGAATAATCCAGAGAAAAGCTCAGAAACTGAAGACGTAGACACATACTCTTCATTCACAGCGGCCAATTACCACTCTGAATTAATGCAGAGTATGTTACCTAACATCTTGGAAAATAAATGCGAAACGAGAGCAGCATTCACCATTCATGCACTTCAAAGGGGACAGATAAGAGCTGCCAATGTAGCAATGTCATATAATCTATATCAACAAATGAAACTCACTGATGAATTAAAGTCTCTTTCTTGGAAAAGAGAGGAAGAGCGACGTGACCAGGATGTGTTGGAAAGTAGACTACTGTAGGATAGGACTGGATAGAGAGAAAAAAAGAGAGACAGATATAAGAGACAGATGGAGAGATGGACAATTCTGGAACATCTTGTGATGTATAAGCTTATGTGGGTAGAGGACAATAGACCAATCGGTCACGTCTCATGAACTTTCTACCCCTGTCTTTCTGTGCACCTACACTAAAGGTTAGACACACATACTTATTCTTTATTTGTACTATTTTTCCACACTTTGAAATGATAGTAAATCTCAAATGGTAGTATGTAAATCAGGTGAAAAAAATTTTTTTGCAGTAAAATAAAACCTGTAGCCTTTTTGCTAAATAATTTTGTCAGATTAATATCTTAACCAAGTTTAGTGTTTTGTTCTTACCCAATATATAAAATATTTTCCTCATATTTTGATGGTGTAATCAAACTTGAAGGGTCATTAATAACTAATATCGGTTTAACTCCTCAATCAAGAAGTGTATCTTAAATTTGGGAAGTGGGTCTCTCACTGTTCATCTTTCCAAAATTCATTAAAAGCTTTTTTATCCCACACTTCTGCATGTTAAGAGTGATTGAACACTTTTGGTGGTGAAAGACAGAGAGGAATGAATCCCCTCGCGCCAACTTTTCTGACCAACAGGAACGTGCCGAGCACCAAGGTGCCTTTCTGAAAGGGAACAGTTGCGTAAGGATTCCGACGCTCCCCTCCCTTTTCCGTGAGGATGGTTTTATGAAAACACCTTTGACTGAATGACATCCTGCGAAGTGATGTTGACATTCTTGTTGCAATCAACCATCAAACCCCAATCCGACTGGTTTCATCCAACTACTTTTTGTCTTTCATCAGTGGCATCTTATCATCTCGCTCTCTCCATTTCTTTTTTTTTTTTTTACTCTCTCTGTCTCTCTTTACCTTCCTCTTGTGCTGGTTAAAATCACTCCACGGGTACATTCTGTGCCCGAGTCTTTAATGGTCGAGCAAGCCCAATAAACCAGTGTTTCTCAAACTCTTAGCAGTGTTAAAGAATACATAATAGATGGTACTTTTACACTGCAATGAATTTGACTTATCATTTGCATCCAATTAAATCTATTTTAGTATAATGTTATTCACCTCCACTATGTGAAGAGACATCTAGTGAAGAGACATCTTATCAGTCTTTGCCGTCAAGCAATATGTTTTAACTATAGACACTGCTGGAAATTGACAAACTTTACTGAAGTGTGAACATGGTTGTCAATCTGTCTATCAAGACCGTCAAAATACTATTAAATTTAAAGTTGAACAATTTCAGGTGCAAGTTTCTGAGTCTTACTGGATATGCGCAATTGAGAGAATTGTGATTCAATATGTTATTTTATACAGTTCAAATATCAAAGTTAGTTTTGTGTGAACATATCTGTATCTTGATTTATTCAATTTCAATAGCTAAGAAAAAATGCTTTTAAAACATGAATACAAGTAAATGTGAAAACTTTGGCTCGATACTTTGACCTTTACTTTGACTAAAATGATGTCCACGTGCACAGGATATTAGTGTTCGTTTGATCAAACTAATATCAGGGATATGAGTGTCAGTAAATGATTCACCTGCTGTGTTACAAGTGTTGCTTAATATTTGGATAGAGAGAGACATCCAGAATCTGAATCATGCATCAGTAATGTCAGGATGTTTAAGATGGCACGATGTTTTGCTCTTTTATTAAATTTCAATTTATGGTTAAGAGGATCAAAATGTACAGTAGAACGCAGAGATGAGAATAAAAGCAAAAATAATAAAGATATGTATATTTTAAAGAAAAAGATGTCTAAGTTCATTCAAAGTTAACCTTCACAAAATTCTTCAAAAAAATCTGTGTGCCATTTTTCACAGAATACAAACATTTTAATACATGCTACATAAGTATGGGTTTATATTGCTGTTTGTTACATTTGCTTACATTATTTTGCAGGGATTTGAAACTAGACAACATTCTGTTGGATGCAGAAGGTCACTGTAAGCTGGCAGACTTTGGCATGTGTAAGGAGGGAATCCTGGATGGCATTACGACCACAACATTCTGTGGCACACCAGATTATATTGCCCCAGAGGTACAGTATTTCACACTCTCACAGACACAAATGCCCAGTGAACACTCGATAGTCTCATTTTCTACTGCTTGGTTCTCATCAAAGCTAAGAAATACAATTTTATTATTTATATTGTTTATAGGGGACCTATTATGCTCCTTTTTGATGTAAAATAAGTCTCTGATGTGCCTAGAGTGTGTATGTGAAGTTTTAGCGCAAAATACCCCACAGATCATTTATATAGCTTGTTAAAATTGAAACTTTTTGGGGGTGAGCAAAAATGCGCTGTTCCCTTTCAGTCGAGAACGTCAGACATAGTCGACTGAAAGGGGATCACGCTAGGGAGCCAATCGTCTTCAAGAATCTTTAGAACGAGCCAATTCACATTGGCATGCAAGATCTGCATCTCACACTCCGCCTTTTGCTTCGGAGCCGAGCTTCATGTTTAGGTCTTCTGAAGAGTGTTGTTATACGAGCGAGTGTGTCGGTGCTTCTTCTGGATGTCGCTCCCGGTGTTGGTGTTTACAGCACAAGTGCTGCGGTGATCGCGAGCTTTCAAGCTCTCAACTGCTGCTCTCACAGCACTCAAATTTCTATTTGTGTTTGTTTGTCTGATGGTCAGCTCAGGGCGGAGAGAGTGAGTGCTTCACTGGTACAGGCTGCACCATCCCTGTAGCAGTGTTCCCACGGTCATTCCCCTGTGTGCTCCGGAACTTGTGAGAGTTTTCACTTCCTGAAAGAGCAACTCGTGTGGGTTTGCGTCTTTTTCAAGATGTCATTCTGCTTGTGCGTTTCTGGATGCGGTCGTTCCCTGTCTTTCTCTGACAGTCACAATTGTTTCATCACGTGTTTGGGCTTACAGCACGCTGAAGCACCTTTTGTGGACAGTTCATGTCCCCATTGCGGAAATATGACTGTTGCGGTGTTGAGATCGAAACTCGCCTTCTTCCGCAAAGCGTGAGTCCCCATTACCACGCCCCGCCCTCGGGTGCCTAGTGGGATGGGTGATAGGAGGATAGTGTTGGCTGTCTCGCTCGGTAAACATTCCCTGTGGGCTCCTCACTCCTCACTTCCACCGCAGCCGGTGGAGTCCCCCGTGGAGCGTCCTGGTCCATCTGTAATGGGTGGGCTGGCCGTTTCACCCGGGGCTCCCCCAGAGGACAGGATGCCGATTGCAGCATCGGAGGGTGAGCTGGCCTCTGGAGATGATGACTCGACTGCGTTATCTCTCTCTGGAAGCGTAACATTGCCCAAGCCGGATCCAGAATTGTCAGCTATCCTGAAACGGGCCGCCGAGGCTGCTGGGCTCGAGTGGAACCCTCCACCGTGTCCTGCTCAGTCTCGGTTGGATGATTGGTATCTCGGGGTGGGCCGTGCTGGTTCTTAGCCCGCCGCCTCAGTACCCTTCTTTCCCAAAGTGCATGGAGAGCTTACTAGGTCGTAGACGGCACTTTTTACTGGCGAAAACTGCCTGAGTGGTTCTTCCCCCGTCGCTACCCTTGAGGGAAGAGCGGTAAAGGGTTATGAGGCTATCCCTCCAGTGGAGCGGTCTGTTGCGCCACACCTGTATCCAACGGCCGCTGCATTTTGGACAGTGGATCCTTGTCTCCCATGGCAGACCTGTGAGTTCGTGTCAGGCTTGACAGTCAGAGCTTACAAAGCTTCCGGGCAAGCCACCTCCTCTTTGGATGCCATGGCGTTGTTGCAGGTCTGTCAGCCCAAGACACTAATGGACATGCATAAGGGTAGTCTAGACCGTGCGCTCATGATTGAGTGAGTGTGGGTGCGAGGCATTCACAGTCAGCTCCTAAGGGGGCTGGCTGTGTTCACTGAGAAATATCTCGACACACGCAGCCGTGCATTTACGGGTGTTTAAGCCTTCTCGAGAGATGAAAGCCAAATATATTGTGAACGACTCGAATCTCACGTTTACCGAGGCAGCGCATAGATGACGGGTCTGCAATGAAAGGGACACTGCTGGCAGTGTTCATTGAGAAATATCTCGACGCGTACATTCGTGCGCTGTCGGATGTTTCAGCCTCGCACCTGTTGACTTTCTTCTCGAGGGATGAAACCCAAATATATTGAATCTCGCGTTTGTTGAGGCAGCGTGTAGATTACAAGACCATATAAATAAATATTAAAACAGTATTGTGGTGATTATGGCTGCATTTCATTCTAATAAATTAAAATGGAATATTATCTGACTTTAAGAAGTTAGATATTTTAATTCAGCCTACCATTCAGATCGTGTTTCACTTATCTAGTGTTTATGGCTGCATTTAATTCTAAGGAATTAAAATGATGAGCAGCGAACGCATGCTGCTTTGTCTGCCCCACAGGCTTGCGGCCATGCAGTGTGCCGTCCGCACATCGAAAATTGTTTTAGATTTTTCCCTGAAAACGAGACGAAAATAGCAGGGCTGCTCCCCCCGTGGAGGGATGAGAGAGAATCGCTCCTCCACGGAGCCCTCAGGAAATTGATGTTTGTATCCAGCGTCAAGTGCGCTTCGGGACACATCAGTTTTCAGTGAATGCACGCTGCAGTGTCCACCCCAAATGCTTGCGGCCAGGCAGTGTTCGCGCCTGCACATCGTAAACTGTCTTCGATTATTCCCTGCCGGTCCTCCGCTTCAGGGTGTCTAGAACGAAACCGAAAGAGCCTCCCCTCTGGAAATGGATGTCTGTATCCCACCGTTATGTGAGCTTCGGGACACATCGGTTTCCAGCGAACGCACACTGCTCTGTCTACCCCACAGGTTTGCGGCCGCAAATCGCGAATCGTTTCGACCAAACCCTGCCGGAGAGCCGCTTCAGGGGATCGAGAACGAATCTCTTGAGAGGCTGGTTCCCTTAGTAGAATATTTCAAAGCATGGCAAGACCTGCCAAATATTTCTCATTGGGTCTCAATTTCCTTATGCATGTCCATTCATCATTGGGAGATGATGACTCGACTGCGTTATCTCTCTCTGGGAGCGTAACATTGCCCAAGCCGGATCCAGAATTGTCAGCTATCCTGAAACGGGCCGCCGAGGCTGCTGGGCTCGAGTGGAACCCTCCACCGTGTCCTGCTCAGTCTCTGTTGGATGATTGGTATCTCTCTGCTGGTAGTAAACTCCCTGCTGGTAAAGGAGGCCATAGAGTGTGTTCCTCTGCCAAACAGGGAGTCGGGGTTCTATAGCCCCTACTTCATAGTTCACAAGAAGGATGGAGGGTTGCGCCAATTTTAGATCTAAGGCATTTAAATCAGTCTCTGAGGAGATTCAGGTTCAAGATGCTCACTATTTTTATCATCGTGAGTCAGATCAAATCTGAGGATTGGTTTGTCATGATAGATCTAAAGGGCGCATGCTTCCACATATCAATCCTTCCATCTCACAGGAAGTTCCTGAGTTTCGCTTTCAGGGGGGAAGCTTTTCAATATTGGGTTCTTCCGTTCGGTCTAGCTCTCTCCCCTCGCACATTTACTAAATGCATGGATGCAGTTCTAGCTCTGCTGAGGCTTCAAAGGGTATCAGGGTACTTAATTATATCGACAACTGGCTGATTATGGCCCTAGTTACAGTTCGGCATCGAGATGTTGTCCTTACCCACATCCAGAGCCTTGGGTTGAGACTCAACATGAAAAAAAGTGTCTTGGCACCAGCCCAGAGAATCACATTCCTGGGAGTGGTGTTGGACTCGGTCACGATGCGGGCACAATTCTCTCCTGCATGGATCGAGTCCATTCTGGCCACGGTGACCAGTATAAAGATAGGCCAAGCCATCACTGTAAAACATTTTCAGAGAGTGTTAGGGCTTATGGCAGCAGAGTCCAAAGTCATTCCGGTCATTCAGCATGCTGCACATGAGGGCCCTGCAGTAGTGGTTGAAAACCAAGGGGTTTTCCCCGAGGGGGAACCCGTTCCGCATGATCAGGGTTATGTGCAGATGTCTTCGTTCCCTATCTATTTGGAAAAAAAAGCTTAGTTTCTGTCCCAAGGCCCCGTGCTGGGAGCGTCATGTCGCCGGAAAGCCGCTTCGACAGACGCCTCCCTCACAGGCTGGCAGGGATCTGAGGAGCTTCCTCCCAGACCTCAGGGGTCACCACAAAAATAATATGTCGGTGGTCTCCTACTTGATTCATCAGGGGGTTCTGAGATCGCGCCCTCTATCCAGATTGGCACATCAGATCCTCCTGTGGTTCCAGGGGAAACTGTTATCGCTCAGGGTTTTGCACATCCCAGGGGACCAGAATCAGAGAGCAGTTTGCGTCTTGAGGGACGTCCCACTGTCCACTGTGGTTTTCTCTCACCCATCCAGCTCCATTGGCCGAGGCTACGTCTGTACGCCTTTCCCCCGATAGCTCTGCTCCCTGGAGTTCTGGAGAGGGCCCGTCGAGACGGGATCAGCCTACTTCTAGTTGCCCCATATTGGCCAGGTATTGGATGTATGGTTTTCAGACATCATAGCACTCCTGGCAGGCCAGCCTTGGCAGATACCTCTGAGGAGGGACCTGCTTCCACAGGCTGGGGGCTCAATATTCACCCTCGACCAGACCTGTTGAAACTGCGCCTGGGCCCTGAGTGGGCTCAGTACCTAGAGGGTGGCCTGTCGGCTGGAGTGGTTGAGCCCATACTCAGTTCCAGAGATCCTTCGACGAGGAGATTGTACGGCCTAAAGTGGAATGCGTTTCCACTTGGTGTAGAGAGCGTGAGGTGGACCCATTTAACTGGGTTAACTTCAGTGCTGGAGCTCCTCCAAGATCGCTTCTCGGCTGGCCTTACCCCGTCCACACTCAAGGTGTACGTGGCTGGCTGCCATTGCGGCTTTCCACACTCCTCTGAGGGATGGGCCTCTGGGGAGACATCACCTGGTCGTACGTTTCCTCTGTGGGGCTCGGAGGATGAGACCTGTGGCTCGTACCAGAGTTCCCACATGGGACCTGGCAGTGGTTCTCTAAGGGCTGATCAAGACCCCCTTCAAACCTCTGGAGTCGGCTGAGGCCAAAAACCTTCCTTCAAGGTAGCTTTTTTCATTAGCCATTACTTATCTGAGGAGAGTAGGAGATCTTCAGGTGCTCTCTATATCTCATGGGTGCCTGGAGTTTGCTCCAGGCAACATTAAGGCTATCTTGCATCCCAGGCCGGGCTAAGTGCCCTCTAATGTGGCACGGCCTACAGTTCTGCAGGCTTTCATCTTCCAGCTCACTTGATGGTGGATGAAGAAAGACTTAATTTGCTCTGCCCTGTCATAGCTCTCAAGATTTCCAGAGGTCTTCATCATGGCTGAAGCCAGACCAGTTGCCGGTGTGCTTCGGGTCGGTGTGCTTCGGTTCAACCAGAGGCATGGCGTCCTCTACAGCCCTCATTTCAGGGTCGCCGATCCAAGAAGTGTGCGATGCAGCAGGAATGGGCCACCCCTCATACTTTTATCAGATTCTATAGCCTGGACATTTCTTCTACGCCAAGCACTCTAGTGCTTTCGTCCTAAAGCCCAATTTATACTTCTGCGTCAGACTCACGCCGTAGCTACGCCGTAGGCTGTGTGTAGCGCGCGTACGGCGTACCCTACGGCGTACCCTGACGTGCACTTCTCCAAAAATGTAACAAGGCGTCAATTCTATGCGGACGCAAGTGCTGTGATTGGTCTGCTAGAACCCCTCCCTCGGGTTTCACATGCTCCCTCTGCATGTGTAATTGCAGGTAAACACGGACAACGACGCAGAAGTATAAATGAAAACCAACACGTAGTCTATAGTGCAGAACTTCACAGACAACTGCTGGTTTTCTCTCCAAATCAGCACAGAAGAAGTGCTTTAATCTGGACTTGATATCCTCAGTTATTCTGTTGTAAGCTTCAAATGACATTCTCTTTGTTGTGATGTGTCCTTTGCAGATCTTGCAGGAGCTTGAGTATGGTCCATCAGTGGACTGGTGGGCTCTAGGTGTGCTGATGTATGAGATGATGGCTGGTCAGCCTCCTTTTGAAGCAGATAATGAAGATGACCTTTTTGAGTCCATTCTCCATGATGACGTCTTATATCCCGTGTGGCTCAGCAAAGAGGCCGTCAGCATTCTTAAAGCGGTACGTGTTCATTCGTACTGAACGCGTTTTCATTTATTAGCGCTTTTTACAATACAGATTGTTTCAAAGCAGCTTTACAGAGATAACAGGAAAATGCAACAAAGTTTGTTTCCAGAAGAAAATAGCGTCACAGTCCATCTTAAGTAAGTTCAGTGATGTTTCATTTTGTTGTAAAAAAGTTATTCATATGAGACAAAATGTCATCATTTACTCACTCATATGATTTTTTTTTCTTCCTTTCTGTGGAACAAAGAATTCTATTTTTTAGATAATATTGCAGCTCTTTTGTGTTCCATAAAAAGGAAATTAAAATACATAAAAACTGAAGTACCACAAATTCATACAACTAGTGCTATATGTTCTGTATCAATTTTATTTTTAGTTCCAAAGAACCAAATATGTCAAACAGTACTGGAATTCCTTTTCATCCAAAGTCTCAGTTTGTTCTCCATTTCATCTTGTTGTCTAAGAGAAACAATACAATATTAAAGCAATTCCAGTGGGCAGTCATTTCAGTCAATGCTTATTGCTCATATTTATTTTGACTCAATACTTGTTTGACTCATTTCTCTGTGTGTATTTGTATGCATGACTGCGTGTGTTCTTTAGCATTTTTTATGTTGAAGAGTTACCTGCGTTACGCTCATAGGCTACATTCAGAGTGCAGGCAAAAGTGGCCCATATTTGACTTAGCTTTTCGATTCTGATTAAGGCCACTTTCATATGCGGTCCTAAATCAGATATAAGGCCCGGTGTTTTGCAATATGACCTCGGTCTGAAGAGTCACGTCGGAATTCAAGTGACTTTTACGTCAATCTAGATCGATGTTTGTCAAAGTTTTACGTAGACTGGAGACACTTTGATCACATTACATACTGGTGGTTCTTTGGTCACTCGGTTAATATATAAAAAGACGCCTGCAAAGGTAGTCAGTGTAGGGACAGTGAGGTGTTAGACCTCATAAACAGTGTTGGGGAAAGTTACTTTTAAAAGGAATGCATTGCAATATTGCATTACTCCCATTGCTTAGTTACTTTTTAAGGAAACGCATTATGTTACTTTTTTATTACTTGCTCTCACCTGGGCTGGGCTTGCTTGTGTTTTTTTTGTTTTTTTTGTTTTTTGGGGGGGAAAAAGTTCTACATTTGGCAAATGTAAAGGCCTTTTCACACCAACAGTGAAATGAATAAGCCTCAGGCTGAAGGAAATGCAAAATCTCACCTGTACAGTAGAGGGCGCATCTCAAAACTTTCAGCTGTGCTGCCATTCTGGATTGCAGAGGAATAGGATACAGGAGAAGAAATTTTAACATGTCATATTTATCTAAAGTCATTTTTGCCTTTTGGATGGTTGAATTGTATCATCGAAGGTCAGTACCAAAGACATTGATTAATAAAGTGAGATTAAATACATAAAGTATATTTGTGTTATTTAACATATTTAATTATTGCAGGTTTGCGTAGGGAGCTCAACACTGCGTCGTTGAAAACGACTCTTTGTCATTACGCAACACCAATCAGGATTGGATTAGTTTCATTCATACTACAGAGGCGCACGCTAAGGGAGCGTCCCCAAAGAGTCGTTTTCAATGATACAGTGTTGAGTTCCCTCCTCAGGGAACAGGGGTTACAGTCATAACCCGAGACGTTTGCATTTTACTTTTTTGTTCATTTTGAGGAATACTGAATCTGTTTTTGTGCAAGTGAGATGAGTAAATACCGACTCACATTTAGTCTAGAATTATAAAAAATCATCATGTTTACACAGTGCACACAACACTTACTCACAATTTCTCTCAACATGAGGACAGTGTCAGTCTATAAATGGGAAAACAAAGTAACTTGCATTGCTCATTTGAAAAAGTAACTCAGATATTTTGTTGTAAATTTATAAGTAATGTGTTACATTACTAGTTACTTGAAAAAAGTAATCTGATTACTTAACTCGCTTTACTTGTAATGCATTACCCCCAATTCTTCTCATAAAAATCACAGTGACAGCTCTATACAAGCAAAACTTCAGGGAAAACTAAACATTATATATCATTCTCTTCTGTCTTCCACACGAATTTATGCGGCAAATCACCATATAAATGAACACGTAAACGTTGACTTCAATGGCCTCTATGTTTACTTCCATATGACAGCGTGCTGCTTGTCATATTTATTATTGTAGTTATTTTGCTCATGCGGGTCAGTTCAGAACTGTGAACACACTCCAATCTGATGTTGGCCACATTTAAAAAATAATGTGAATAACCAAGAATTATTCTATAAAATTATATCTAAGAAATAAATCAGAAATGAGCACTAAGGCTTGCAGTATGAATGTAACCATAGTGTCCGGGCACATCAGTGTGTGTGTGTGTGTGTGTGTGTGTGTGTGTGTGTGTGTGTGTGTGTGTGTGTGTGTGTGTGTGTGTGTGTGTGTGTGTGTGTGTGTGTGTGTGTGTGTGTGTGTGTGTGTGTGTGTGTGTGTGTGTGTGTGTGTGTGTCGCCTTTTTCCTTCACATGTTCAAGATTTACTTTGGCCGTCCTTTGCCTATTTGTAAAGCTTTGTGGGAAACACAGTCTGTTTGTCTTGGATAGTGTCGTGCACACTGCGATCTGTCTCACTGGCACTGTGGTCACATGACCTATGGTCAGCCCGGGTCATCTTCCACAGGATGCATTATTACATCACTCATACATCATCACTGACCATCCCAACTCAACCTAATGTATATGTCTTCTGGTTAAAATGTCGGCTGTCATCATCATGGTCCAAATCTTTGATATTTTTGCTTCTCTAATCGTTTCTTCTTTCTTCACACCATTGTTTAGTTCATGACGAAGAGTCCCAGTAAGCGGTTGGGTTGTGTTGTGTCCCAAGGACTGGAGGAAGCTATTAAAGTGCATTCATTCTTCAAAGAGATTGATTGGGTACTTCTGGAACAGAGGAAGATCAAGCCGCCATTCAAACCACGTATTGTGAGTATCATAATGTGTGAGATATTGAGGACAGTCACTCTGTTACAAATCCTAGTGCGCTGCCTACGTAGGAAGCATTTTAAGGCATCATAGGCGAGGTGGACAACATGGCTATGCTGCAAATTAGAAGGCAGACAGTGCATTTATCCTTTCCACTGAAGTCAATCCCAGAATGCTTGGCAGTGTGTCTAAAAAAGCAAGATATGTGTTCAATATAAGTCATTCAATATCAACAAGAATCGTTTAAAATAGTTGTTAAGTTAAAAACTGACTTTTATTCAATGTATGTGTGTTCTATGCAGTATAGGCCAATATTTTTTATGCTTGTTGTTATCTTAGCAACTTGCTCATTTTAAAAGGTTGCATTAATAACTAAAGTTAATGCTAAACTGGAATCAGTTGTGAGTAGATTCTTTGTATGACATTGCCGCCTACACTATGTAAAGCATTCCAAATTGCTCATTTATTTAAGTTCCATTTAAATTAGGATTCTGCCTTAAGGTGCAGTCACATTCGCACAATTGCACTGGCAAAAAAGGTACATTGTATATTGACAGTAGTTTAGCGATCCATGAAGCACAGTTCACTCAGAAGGCAATTTCAAACAAAATGCGGTGCATACGCTCAACCAACTTGAACCGTTGTGAAATCTGCTAATAGAGCCATTGTGTGTTTATGTATAACATTAACATGGCATGACATAATACTTTTGTGTGGACATGTCAAGTCACTGCATCAACATGACAAAATAACAGCCAATTAGAATGTATTTGATGTTTAATAGAGTGGAACAACTGGGTTCCGGAAGAAAGACATCCCATTAATTTTCTCCTAGGGAAATTGATTTTGAACAATAACTTGTCATAAAATACTGTGTCAGGGTCTGTTCTTACCACTGCCTGAATTCATGTACATGATGTACTGATTCACAACCTAGGAAGCTAGGGAGCTGATTTAGACTCACCCAAATTACTTAGTCAGTTACCCTACACTCTCAAATTATAATATTTGTATACATAATATGCATATTTTGCAATAAATTATATATAGACAAATATCTTTATTGATTGCTTATTTTTGGCAGTTTCGGCCAATGAGATTTCACTGTGGCTGGGAACTAACCATTGAGATGTAACAGAGATAAAAACCAATAACCTACAATATGTCTTGTTTACCATCTTTTTTTTTTTTTGCATTTACAACTAGTTAGGGGAATAAAAATCTGATTGTTATTGAGGAACTAGGATATACCGTTGACGCTTTATCACATTGTGTCTGCTTAGGACTGATATTGGCTGGTTCACCACAAACATAAACACGGTCCACTCTAAATGCAGTTATCTAGAACATTACGTAGTTGGACCCTCATGGTTCTTTGAAGTGTTTGTGTAACATGTCTGTTTTTGCTAGTGTGAACAGAGGGATATCTGAGATGCTCTTTGACTCTCAGCACACATCAGACACAGTACTTTGATACAGAGATGCATGCTGGCTGCTGTAAGTGTGTGTGAGTGGAATGCGTCTCAGATAGTGTTAGGAGGGGTCTGTCCGTCCGCCCCATTCTCACGCCTGGTCACAAGGCTGATGAGAGCCCTTAGAGTGTGTGAAGGAAAGGAGAGGTCTGGAGAGTTAGGGAAAAAAACATGCACAGATATATTTTTGTGTGTTGCGTTGTGTTTTAAACAAGGAGAAACTTCTTCACTGTGCCAGTGATTACCAAGAAAAAATGTCAAAATGATTGTCGATCCATGATATAAAAAGATGGAAGTATGTGAATGCATGTTTGGACAGGGGCACCTGCAGGATTTCATCTGAGGGTACGCACAGTACGAAACACAAATTAAAATATTTTTTTATTGAAACCCGAGAGGTTTCTGTCCCTCCATTGAATGTCCAGATAAGAAAAACGTAGAAAAGGTGTCATACAACGAATCCATAATCCTTGGTTTAATCCAAGTTTTATATAATAAATACTTAATACTTAAATATACTTAAATATAAATATTTATATAGCGTGTAATGGAATCACGTGACCCCTGCACAAGCTTCTGTGTTTAACCATATGTAATGCATTATATGGCAGCATTCGAATTTGAATACTTCCCTACTATATAGTACGCAAAATATAGTATGTGACAAAAGAATTCGAATTCACAGTACCTATTGAAGAGTAGGCAAAACATACCCGGATGACCAATTACTTCTGGTGAGATTCTGAAGTGTGAATACAATGGACACTTTACTATCCCACAAGGCCACAGGAGAGGATTTGTGAATGGCAATGAAGCGACACAACTGACGCTGGTAGATCACATGATAAGGGCAACATGGTGAACGTGGTATGTCCAGATTACATTCGGTGTTCACACACTCATACTATATAGAACGCACTGTCTTAGCAATCTTGAAGTATTCAAAATAAGTACTTACTCAAGAGAGAATACGATTTCAGATGCAGCCTATGTACAGTGTGTTTATACTGTATGTAAATAGAAGCCTAAATTAAATATTTTCTTAATCAATTTAATCTCTTCACAAGACTTGGATTAAACCACTTGATTGTTATGATTCATTAAATTTCTTTTTTAATTAAAATATCTGAATTTGTGTTTCGAAGATTATCCAATGTCAGTCGGAGTGCTGAAGTCCCCACTGTGTTTGTGTAGGTGCAAGTGTGTTTTTGTGTGTTATTGTCCTGAAATCTCTCATGAATCACACATTCTTCTTTTCCTTTCACAGAAAACCAAAAGAGACGTCAACAATTTTGACCAGGACTTCACCCGTGAGGAGCCGGTGCTCACCCCGGTAGAAGACGCCATAATCAAGCAGATCAACCAGGACGAGTTCAAAGGCTTCTCTTACTTCGGTGATGAGACTCTGTCTTAAATCTAAAACCTCCATATCTTGCGCTGTACTTCGCACACAAGTGCGCTGCGAACTCTGTGAACACCCATGAGCTCACTGTAGACCATCATTCATCAAGAATTAGATGCTTTAATTTAAAAGTAGACAGTTAGGCTTTAACATTTTTCCTGCTGAACCCCAAAAAACACACAGATCCTCACACATTTCCACCAAATGAAACAGAGTAATCTTTATTTTACGTATGTAAAACACACTGAGCTATACTTAGAGGAGCTCATGTGAAATCACTAAAACAGATGGATTGAGCTCATTTGAATCTTATGGAAAGCCATTTTATGTTTCATTTCTTCTCCCATAATGCAGTGTGTCAGGGTGCCACTGAAGTCAACACATTTATATGAGCACCGTTTTGAAATGCAAAAAAAAAAAAAAAAAAAATATATATATATATATATATATATATATATATATATATAAAGAACCAGTGATTGTATTGCAGACGTGATGCTTCTGAATGTGTGAATTGGGAGTTTTAAAGCACTCAGCATTGGGATCTCATCACATGATGGTCTGATAGCCAGAGACAGGAACTGGAGGGTACTGGGAAGGTGATGCCCAGACTCGGAACTGCCTTTCATGAGACCATTGCACCGTTTCCATTTGAAACAGCAGTATTGACATACTCGTGTCACCAAAACAAGTGTTGTGCGTGCGTGCGTGCGTGTGTGTGTGTGTGTGTGTGTGTGTGTGTGTGTGTGTGTGTGTGTGTGTGTGTGTGTGTGTGTGTGCATACTGGAGGGTAAGGTTACAAAATGTCCCTCTTTAATGTGTGTGTTTGTCTGTGTGTGTTCATTATATTACTGGATTGTTTTGTTGCTAGGATGTGAAACCTGTTGATTTCTCTACAATGCAACAAGGCCCATCATAAAGAACAGGTCAGGACAGTAGCCAATCATGTCTCTACAGTCTACAGTACATACATGTCCTGATTACCCTAATTGTTAGCCTGTGAACTTTGAAAATAGACTAATAATCTACTGCATGGTTATGCCTATGATATTCTCATGTATTATTATAATATGAGAAACAGTTATGTGCAATATTGTGCGTGTGTGTGTGTGTGTGTGTGTGTGTGTGTTGGTCTAGCGTTGATTCCCCCCCACCCACCCCGCCCTCTCCATTTCACCTTCTGATTCAATGTCTCTGATTTTCACTGTTTCTTACAGTTGTCTGTTTTGTTTGCTGATTGTAAGGTTGTCAGGTCATGCGATTTCCAGCACAGGTCCTTTATTTCAGCTGCTACAGCCTCTGTCTTTCATGTACTCTAGTTAGACAAGAGACAAAATATTAAGTTCCTGTGGCAAAAAAAAAAAAGTTAAATGCATACTTTCTCCCAACCTTTGATGCAAGACTAGTAACATTTTTTTAAAGAAAATCCAGTCAGTTAATATAATAATAAACAGAATAAATAATGACCGCATTTGTAATAAATGCAACATCTTAAACATTTCATGGGAAGTTTATATTTGTTTTTGTTTTAGATATTTTTTCATAGAGTCTTGCCAACACCGGGCTTTAAAATGAAAGCCAGGCTTTTATATTTTTAAAGTCACCATGAAATCAAAATGGACAATCCTTATTTTTTATGGAATTTAGCAGAATATTATTTATTATAAATTATTTATCCACGCACATCATTATTTTAAAATTCATGTTCCCTCATAAACTTTAATCAAAAGAACTTCCCCTCCCTCTTGCAGACATCTCTTCTCTTCTCTGATGACATGTTTACTGGCATGCAGGCGGGACAATGAGCCGGTCCTGGTCTTAATGAGCACCATTTATCTGTAATTCTAAGTAATAAAAAATCTTTTAAATTTATTTATTGTCCCTGTAAGTCTTTAACCCCTTGCATCCAGACTCTTTATTTTACTGTGAACACTCACTTTTCACAGTCCAAATTCATTTATTCTCATATATAAGATCACCAAAATAAAATGGCTTGTGAACAGTGTTTCATGTTGACTTTGAGGCTTTCACTTTTGTACTGCATATTTTACAGGTTATTTCTATTTGTTTTTTTGTTGTTGTTTTTTTCTGGTTTTTACTTTTCATTTGCTTGGTTGTTTTCTCAAAGCATGTTCAGCCTTATTTGTGCCCTTTTGAACCGGCATCTAAAGGCCTTGACGGAGCAAACCCGGAAACTCACACAGCTGCACCTGCCAAATACCTGTGCCCTGATGAGCAATTTACAATGTTATTTTGGACTTCATGAGTGACATGTTTATTTTATTTTATTTTTTACTGTTTTTTTGGAAACACATTGACATGTTCAAGCAAAATAGATGAAAAAGTACCTCTTTGGTTAAACGTGAATCTGTGCATCACAAAGGAATACATATTTGTATATACAGAGGTACAGTGCATATTAATATAAGTTATACAAGTGTTTTAAGTCACTGTAAGTATCATAAATGTATTGTATTTCTTTTTTATTGTATTTTGCAGCTTCATATGTACAGTATGTCATAAGACGTGTTTTTTTTTTTTTACATCTTTAACATAAGTCACTGTCATTTCGTTACTTGCATTTTACTATGTGCCAAATGTACTGTTCTCAAAGGATGTGAATGTGTATTGTTTGGTTTGTAACCTATTAAATAAGATGTCATAAATTAGCCAAACTGTTTGAAGTGCAAATTAGTCTCCAAATGCATAGTACTGTAGCTGAGATGTTTTTTGTTAAGGGCATATTCTACATTTTTACAGAGAACACAGTAGTGGCTGATTGTCATTAGATTGCAATTTTAGGGCATTATTAATTTAATCATTGTGACAACTAATGGGATGCATCTGAAAGAGAGAGAATTTAATCATTGAAATAAATTAATTAATTAATTCAAGAACTGTAGAGGGAGTTGTTGGAAGAACAAACAGTTAAGGATGAGAAAAATGAGAGGGTGATCCAGAGAATTTTGGTAAAAAAAAAAAAGGGGGGGTCATCATGACCAAAACAACGAGTGAAGGATTTGTCCTGTCACATGTGACCTTCTATTCTAAATAGAGGCTATAGATGTCCGAGGGCATGAGGAAATGCATATGCTTGTCATTTCAGGAATGCTCAAAACTCGGAACTGCTCTTTGTGCAACAGTGCAAAAGTTAAAGTTGTATTGTGCTGTATTTTGAGAATAAATGACTGTAGGTCATTAAGCAAAGACTATACTCATAGTTATACAGGTCCTTCTCAAAGAATTAGCATATTGTGATAAAGTTCATTATTTTCCATAATGTAATGATAAAAATTAAACTTTCATATGTTTTAGATTCATTGCACACCAACTGAAATATTTCAGGTGTTTTATTGTTTTAATACTGATGATTTTGGCATACAGCTCATGAAAACCCCAAATTCCTGTCTCAAAAAATTAGCATATATCATGAAAAGGTTCTCTAAACGAGCTATTAACCTAATCATCTGAATCAACTAATTAACTCTAAACACCTGCAAAAGATTCCTGAGGCTTTTAAAAACTCCCAGCCTGTGTCATTACTCAAAACCGCAATCATGGGTAAGACTGCCGACCTGACTGCTGTCCAGAAGGCCATCATTGACACCCTCAAGCAAGAGGGCAAGACACAAAGAAATTTCTGAACAAATAGGCTGTTCCCAGAGTGCTGTATCAAGGCACCTCAGTGAGAAGTCTGTGGGAAGGAAAAAGTGTGGCAAAAAACGCTGCACAACGAGAAGAGGTGTCCGGACCCTGAGAAAGATTGTGGAGAAGGACCGATTCCAGACCGTGGGGTCCAGCGGAAGCAGTGGACTGAGTCTGGAGTAGAAACATCCAGAGCCACCGTGCACAGGCGTGTGCAGGAAATGGGCTATAGGTGCCGCATTCCCCAGGTCAAGCCACTTTTGAACCAGAAACAGCAGAAGAAGCGCCTGACCTGGGCTACAGAGAAGCAGCACTGGACTGCTGCTCAGTGGTCCAAAGTACTTTTTTCGGATGAAAGCAAATTTTGCATGTCATTGGGAAATCAAGGTGCCAGAGTCTGGAGGAAGACTGGGGAGAAGGAAATGCCAAAATGCCTGAAGTCCAGTGTCAAGTACGCACAGTCAGTGATGGTCTGGGGTGCCATGTCAGCTGCTGGTGTTGGTCCACTGTGTTTTATCAAGGGCAGGGTCAATGCAGCTAGCTACACAACACAACACCGCTATCGAAGCATCCTGGGCCTCCAGAACACCTCAGCAGTGCCACAGGCTGATTGCCTCCATGCCACGCCGCATTGAAGCAGTCATTTCTGCAAAAGGATTCCCGACCAAGTATTGAGTGCATAACTGAACATAATTATTTGAAGGTTGACTTTTTTTTTTGTATTAAAAACACTTCTTTTATTGGTCGGATGAAATATGCTAATTTTTTGAGACAGGAATTTTGGGTTTTCATGAGCTGTATGCCAAAATCATCAGTATTAAAACAATAAAAGACCTGAAATATTTCAGTTGGTGTGCAATAAATCTAAAATATATGAAAGTTTATTTTTTATCATTACATTATGGAAAATAATGAACTTTATCACAATATGCTAATATTTTGAAAAGGACCTGTATATATATAATGAGCAAGGAAAAATCAAGTTGTGTTAAATGAGAGCAGATTGTCATAGAATGGTAAAAAAAAAAAAAAAATACAGAGAACAGTCATTTCAAAATGAAATTATTTTCAAATTATTTTAATAACTTCCTCTGACCTACAGAAAACCCATTGGACAGGTATTATTGAAGCTGCTTGTGTTGCATCACAAAATAGGCAAGGACATTCCCCAACATTTTTTCCAAAAAAGTGATTCTGTCACTATTAAGGGTCAAAACACAGACAAAAATAATAACATAATACAAATCAGTTATGCTAGTCTGTCCACCATTCACCCCAAACACAAGAAACATATTTCATGGAGGACTGTGATAAACGCTATCACTTTTGTTTCTTAGAAAAGTCTGCATTTTCTCTTTAAAGTCATAATATATAAGATTTTTGGATTTCAACATCTAAAAACCACTAGTTCAACAGGCTTTTCAAAAAGACTGTTACATTTTTCCAATAATGTTCAAATCCAGAGAAATCAGCTATTTTAATCAGTGTAACGGCCCGTGTAATTGTGTCGCCAGTGAATGACGTCATATCCGCCCTAGCCCGTAGAAACCATGGAAACACCAAAGACGCTTTAAGTCAAGTCAAGTCACCTTCATTTATATAGCGCTTTTAACAATATAGATTGTTTCAAAGCAGCTTTACAGTGATAATAAGAAAATTAAGTAACAGAGATGGTTTTGGCATTACAGCAGTTCTAGAATAAAGTTAATGCCCAGTTAAAATTAGTTTTTGATTGATTCACTTCCATTGCAAAGATCATTAGTTATTAATTTAGGGGCCGCTAACACGACACCGTTTTAACTGAAAACTGAAAACTTCTAATGTGTTCTGGACATTAATTTGCACGACCACAGTGTTCGGTGGCCCGAGAACAAAAACTTTGAAATACGTTCCAAGGTGCAAGGATTGAAAATTTTGAAAAACGCTATCATCTCTGAAAACTTCAAAAACTTGAATCTATGAAAACGGTGACGTTTGAATATATATGTGCGCAGGCGCGTAGTCATTCTTTACAAATTGACCTCACCAAACTACTTGTCTGGTCTGCATAATACAGAATTTTTAGTCTCTTCCGTGTATCCATCCGAACTGGAATCATTTTGATAACGTTTTTATCTGTACAGTTTATATTAATATATTTTATATTCAATTATATCAGTTATATTCTTCGAGTATATTCAAAATAATGTTGTGTTCAATAGTGTCAAATGCAGCACTAAGGTTGAGTAACACTAATACAGAGAAAAATCATGTCCCCAGGACATTATATGTATAAAAATGCATGAAAATTAACTCTAAAATACGTTTAATTATTAATCAAAATGTCCTGCACATTACGCTAACGACAAATTTAAAATGTATAACTAAAAACATTAATTAAAAACTATATAGAACACTAAAAAATATAATTTTCTGCATGTCCCCATCTCTCTATCTCTGAACTTTACTATGAAATATAATTATTAAAATCCTTCAGAAATCTTTTTTTTTTTGTATTGTTGTGTGACTTTACATCCAATCTATGCTTTAAAATGTTTGTTTTTTTTTTCATGAGAAAAAATATTTAATCTAATGTTTTAGATAAATTACACATTTTAGTCGTGTCCCCGGGTTTTCACTACCACACATCCCCACCTCTGAAAAACTTGGAATATTCCACAAGACACATTTTCAACAGGAAGTTGCATCATCTGGATCGTCTGAAGGCAATGGGAAGACCACGAGTAAGTCTTCTCATTTTAATTTGTATATTTGATGAAATTGTAACTGACTGAGAAGGTCAATCTCAACATACTGTACTGTTACCTAAATTATTTCTAAGATTTTATTAATTTATTTTAAAAATATAAACTTTTGGTAAGTCACTAGAATATGCTACGTGTCCTTATGCAATTAGCATGTATGCTATGTGGCCATATGTCATGTATTTGATAACTTTTTGCTTAAAAACTCAATCCTGTTACTTTCAGTCCTGTTACTTTTATGAAAAATAACAGGAGGGAGTTAAAGTAACAGGAGGGAGTAGAGTCCTCTGTTTTGTTGATTTATTACTGTAAATATTAGTTGATATAATACTATTCACCTGAATTATGAGTTTTAAGGTTGCAATTACTTATATTGTAGACATTACAATTAGTTTTACAATGTGAACACCATACTTCCGAAGCCAGTCCACCACGAAGTGACTTAAGCGTTTTGTCTTTCTCTTTCTTATATTTTGAAGAAGATTGCACGGGAAGGAGCAAGACAGACCCGCAACCCTCTCTTTTCTTCCTTTGAACTTCCCTCTTTCTTCCTCCCTCTCTTCATCTCTCTCTCCTTTTTCTCTTTGCACCTCCTTCGCTGTGAAGTACTAGCACATGGTACATAACTTCAACACAGAAATCTTATGCACACAGTCATGTACACTCTCTCTCATACACACACAGTCATGTACACTCTCTCATACACACACAGTCATATACACTCTCTCTCATACACTCTAGACACTCATTCCAGGTTCATTCCTGTTACCAAGTGTTCATTACTGTTGCTATTTTTTTTAAATTATGTTAATTCACTTTTTTTATCAGTTTTGTTTGGTCCATCATTTATACAATTGTTTAATAAATTAAATTATTAAAACTATTATGAACTTGAGGCTTCGGTCTTCTCTAAAATGAAAAAAAATGGCTTTGTGTTTTTTACTAAAATACACCTTGCCTTAATAGTGATTTTTTTTGTCACAAATATCAATTGTTTGAACATATAACCAACAATTTCTTTCAAATCAACACTTTCCTGTGAGGAAAACTGATAATAGACGTGCTTTTAAACATGCTTTTGGCACATGAGTTTGGGTAACAGGACTGAGAAAACATGCGTCCATCTTCTGCTTAGAATTCAATTAAATAAAGTTGCCTGAGATTGACCAATGCACATTTTGAATAGTTAAATAATTTGTAGTATTGGATTAAGTGTTGAAAAAAAAGTAATAACATAACTTTTAACACACTCAAATGTATTTTTAGTTGGTCATTCCATGTCAACTCAACCAGAGGTCCCCGGCTCAAATGTTTTCTGAAGAAAGACACATAAATAGTGATGAAAGGCAAAGTATTAAATGTCACAGATGTATATTTTCTGAGTAATCCACTATTTTGCAGAGTGGGGTCAAAATGAAAATGATCACATGAGATTCGGAGCCAAATTACAGGGGATTAAGTACAAGTCTTTAGAAAGACGGCAGCATTATTATTTTATTTGTACACAGAGATTGGTAGGTCTCAGAGAAAGTAGACCTGCAGGAACACTTGCAGGAGTGAAAGTCTTGTCAACGCTGACGGTGGGCGGTTCCCAATGGCGGCTCCAGCCAATCAGTGAGCTCGAATTGATTGCTCAGCTGTCAAGCACCCTTCAGTGAGACGCTGCGTTTTGTGAACTTCACTGACCTGAAAACAAGCGAGAAACTCCCTCACCGCGCTTGGAGTTTTACAAAAGTGGGAGACTGTACGATCCTTGGCAGTGTTCTGAGACTGTACAGTTACTTTTGGCCTGCTGGTGGACTTTACTGCATTTTCACGATCAGTTTTGTTGTTATTTAACGCGAGTGTGTTGGAGCGTGCACAGAGATCCGACTGCTGTCGAACCGCGGGGATAACGAAGGGACCGAGAGATGACAGCTGAGAAAGAGAAGAAAAGGTAAGTTAAACGGGCTGTGAGTGAGTAATATTGTAGGGCACTGCAACTGTTGCGCAAAGTTCAGGTTTAATGAGCGGCAGCAACATGTGAATCTCTGTATGAGACCCAAACGCGTTGCCGTCGCTTAAAGCCAGATGCTTCATTGAGTCACTCACCGTTTTTTTTGTATCGTGAATAAGTTTTTTAATTTTTTTATTATTATTATTATTTTTATTTATTATTGCTCAAACGTAAACAGCAGTATACAAAACATACAACTTAATATTACCCTTGCCAGGGGGATAGGTAGGCTATGAAATAGGCTACATTCAACCAAATTGTAAGTTATACAAATATTTCTAGTTTCCATAGCCTTTTTGTTCAATGAACCACTAATTAATTTTATATACATAACATATCACAATAAAAATGTTTAAAGGCCGGTTTTTGTTTTACATATTTGCATTTGTCGATATACAATTTAGCTTGCACAATTAGTAAATTTATAATAAAGAACAAATCTTCTTTACTTTTTCTAAAAAAACAAAACACAACATTTTCCCTCTTCAAAGTAAAGTCCTTGTAAAGTTCTTTCATAATAAAGCTGCAGAAGTCCTTCCAGAAGGTTGTGGAGAGTGTGCAGATCCAAAAAAAGGTGCTGGGTGGTCTCAGGGTGATTTCCGCAAAAAGAACAGTTCACATCAATGTCCCTTTTGAATTTCGTTATATAGTGGTTAGCAGGGTAGTACTTATGGCTAATTTTGAAAGAAATTTCTTTGACCTTGTTTGTAACAAAAAACGTACTGGGAATTGTCCATACTTTTTTCCAGTTAATATCATTTACAAAAGAATTCCAGTATGAAACAACATATGGGACAGATATCACTTCTTTCTGAAACAAAGACCGTACATATTTATTGTCATTTCTAGAAGAGGTCAGACAAATTTTACCTATATCTGAATCGATTGGATTATAGAAAGGAACAGAAGAGATATTAAAATCAACACTTCTAAATAGTATTTTGACACCAGAAGTCACTCACCGCTTATTTCACTGTCCCGCACACGCACAACATCATAAGCAAAAGAGAAAGAAAAAATAACTAAAGTTTAGTTATTTATGTATGTATTTATTTACCAATGTGCATGAATAACTGTACCTAGATATTTGTACCTTAAATACATTTTAAAGATATCAAAGCATCCAAATCTCTCTTTTATTTTACTTTTATTTTTAAATACAATATTATTCTGTACACTGTAAAAAAAAATTGATAAATGATTTATCACATATTTTTCTTCTTTTGTCAAATCAACTTGGATAAATTATGTGGTTCAGATGACATGTTTTAGGTTTCAATTCCAATGAACTTGTTAAGGCAACCAGTTTACTTTAAGTTAAACCAACTATTTTTTTAAAGTGTAAAAAATATTCTGTATTCTCTCATGTGCCTGAGCTTTTATTATTATTTTAAATTTCTTCTAGAGATACCTTAAATTATAAATAGTAGTACATTGTAAAAAATATTTTATTTATCATTGTATTATAACAATTTATTTTGCTAATTTAGAAAGCTTTCATAGTTTGCTTTCATTAGTTGATACAATTCTTACACATTTGTGTAATTTGTACTAAATGTTATGAGTTTTAACTTCATTTTCTGAATCAGTAATTAATTTCAGAGTGGTTGATATTGCCTTTTGTGACTTTAGCACCGCTTTGTTTTCACTTGACCGCAGCACTTACACTTTTATCTATGGGTTGAAATTGATTACAGTGACAGATTTTTAGTGAAGCACATACTTATTAGTTAGCATATTAATATTAAATGATCTTTACACAGACTGGACATCTCTGGTAACTTGAAGTCATGTGTGTCTTTGAAAATTGAAGACCATCAGAGTGCCAAGAGTCCCATTAATGAGAGAAAAATGGAGAATGCCATGACGTGACGTTTATTCCCTAACAAGCTCTCTGCCTCTTATCTGATGAATCTCAGGGTGGCAGAACATAACCAAACATCGCTGCAAAACTCAAATGAACAGAATGTATCAACAGGACTGATTTAAAACGGGTGCAAACACTTTAACCTCAAGACACAAGACTGTGTGTGTGTGTGTGTGTGTGTGTGTGTGTGTGTGTGTGTGTGTGTGTGTGTGTGTGTGTGTGTGTGTGTGTGTGTGTGTGTGTGTGTTTTGTGTTTGACTACACTGAACCCATATGTTTTAGTAGATTAGCTCAACCCTGACAAGTTTTCTATATATTTTGACATGTTTGTATTCATGCATGTTTTGTAAGATAGCCAGAGCCCCCTCCATGGCCCTGGTATATATCATAAGCTTCAGTGTGTTATAATTAGTGGTTATTTTTTTACCAAACCACAAAAAAAAGATTTCATTTAGTTAAACGTAAACCGTTTTCAGTTGCCAATATTTCAGTGCATCACTATTATGTTTGATCAGACCTGCAATTATGTCCTTTTTGCAATGAGAGGAATGAGCAAGCCTCTAATGAAGTCATTGCTATGGTAATCATCGAATAATGTTCTGACTGAACATTAAGTATTTGTGTGCTCATCAATAGAGCTGGATTGATTGCCTGAATTGATCAGTTTGGACACTTTTTACTCACCATTTGTTGTAAGTCTAATTTGTCCATTATTTGTTCTTGTAGCTCTCCGTTACGTCACCCTGAATCATCAGGCTTTGTCTGTGGTTCATTCTGTCGCTGAGTGGCTCATTTATGAAGAGAAAGGCCGTGCTTTGTGGTGCTCTATTAACTCCCTCAGGCCAAAAGCTGGACATTAGCCTGTTTGTAACTTTCAGAGCTTTGTCCTGAACCTAGTTACCTTATTCTCTTCTAAAATTCATGTTTTACTAAGGAAGGAAGGAATGTAAAAGGAAATTGGTGACCTTGGTATTAATATTTAATTGATATTTAATAATTAGTATTTAATTTGTATTAATGTGTGTTATATGCAACCCAGACTCAACTCAGAAAATCTGCCTGTGGTGCCAGTTTTGCACAATGATATTTACATTTGCTTTTTGCATTTTTCTTGACACTTTCAAGTGAATTGTACAGTGCGCTGTTCTAAAAGTGCCTTCATTTTGATCTGAAACCGAATAACGTGTTTTATCATGTTGGTTGTTGTACACTCTTATAAAAAAAGGTTCAATCTGGTTCTAAATGTAACCCTAGGTTTCTTGGCTCAATTTTGAAGAAAACTTTACTTTATGCTGAGAAAGGTTCTATATAAAGAGAAATGCCTTAAATGATGGCGTAATACTTTTCTTTTGGGTTTTTCAATGTGTTTATGAGCTGTTAATTTAAACTAGCCTATAAATCCATAAAATAATCCCTTTTTTTATCTATTGATTTGTATTTTATTTTTTATTAATCCTTTGGGTAATTTAACAATAAGTAATAATTAATTTATGTGTGAACTTTTAACTAGCGATTTCTCACAAAAGATAAGGTTTATGTAGTGTGGGCTTAATTAGGAAAGGTGTTTACTATGCCTGTCACATTCAGTGTCACATTTTGGGATTTACTGCATGTTTTGGGATTTACAATGTTTTATTGCATAGGTGTGATTCCTGAAATGTTTTGTTCACTCCAGAGAGTAAAGTAGCTGTTTGAATATGTTCATTCAGCTGTATAAACACATTTATGAGGTAAAAAAAAAAAAAAAAAAAAAACACTTTAGATCAGTCTTGATATTTTTGTAATTATTCCCGGGATTCGGAGCCACGATTATTGGGGAGCATAAACAACGCAACTTATCAACGGATTCCACGCAAATCTAGAACTAATAATAAATTACAGAACTAATAATAAATCTAGAACAAATTAAAACTAATTTAGATATGTCTTTCGATGCCTTATTGGGTTTAAATATAATGTCCCACCTACTGTAAACCCTATCATTAAACCTAAGCGACAGTGTTAACAAAAGCAAACGGATGAAAATCCATGTGCTGAAGCAACCATGACATTTTAGCTTGCTTCTACAAGTCTTTGGGCTCTTTTATTGTGGCTTGTGTTTCACGGGATCCGTACCAGAGTTCTCTAAAAATGAGCTACCGAGCAAGTTTACTGTCAGAAAAGCCAAATATCTGAAGCTGGTCATGTGATGCAAATATCAATGTAGATTGCAAAACATGCAGTGTTTATTTCAGCTGAAAACTGCAGTGAATTGTAATGTGTGTGTGTGTGTGTGAGTTTGCAAAGGTTTAGGCAGAGGCACATTTTTGCAATGAGTCTAGGTTGGTCATGGCCCATCTCTAGTATGAGGGGTCTCAAAGCATTTCACAAGCTTGTACATGTGAACATTTGATGAGTCAGACCATCTTATAAGTCCTTTGTTAACCCTATAATGCTTGCAATTCCAAATACATTGGTCATAACAGGTTAGCATATTAATCAAATGGCTTGCAAATAGACACTTGATATTCTTTATGCTGTCACCTTATAGATCAAGCTCAACTTATAGGTCATAACATATTCAAAAGTTTGGGGTCAGTGAGATTTAAAAAAAAAAAAGTCTCTTATGCTCATCAAGGCTGCATTTAGGCCTATTTGATTTTATTTTGAAACAGTAAAACAATCATATTGTGAAATAATATAAATTAACTGTTTTCTATGTGAATATATTTTAAAATGTAATTTATTCCTGTGATGTAAAGCGGGATTTTTAATTAGGCTACTCCAGTCTTCAGTGTCACACGATCCTTCAGTAATCATTATGATATGCTGATTTGCTGCTCAAAAAACATTTTTGATTATCAATGTTGAGAACAGTCATGCTGCAATAATAAAATATTTTTTGTCGAAACAATGATACATTTTTCATTCATTTTCAAAAAATCTGTGTAAAAAGTCTTTACTGTCACTTTATGCATCCTTGTTGAATAAAAGCATTAATTTCTTTCAAAAAATGAAAAAAACTTTGACTATTAGTGTAATCTATGACTAGTTGGCACAGACCCAAAGTACCAGTGTTAGTCAACTAATTAAGTAGTTGACTAGTCAGTACAGTCACTAGCTAGTTGGAATACCAAATAGATACTGAGGTATATTAATCAGTCAGGAACTTGGTATATTTCAAAGGTGGTATCAAAATCTATAGGCCAATTGATCGAATTGGTTGAATTTTGAAAAGTTGACTATAGGGTAATTTTTTTAAATTGTATTCATTCTGTGAATAAAAAATTGCTCAATGACATAGGAAAGTTATTTGTTTGGTTGAGTGGGTGGAATCGATTTGTGATTAATTTATGTTCAGTTCAAACGGTTTCACTGAATCAAATGCCTCACATTGTTAATTTATTCAAATATTTGAGTAAAAATACATGTAGATATCTAATAATAAACAATATATTCTGTATACTGATGTTATATAAATGTTACTGTATTTTACTTAATGCCCCTTTCTTCTTTTAAAGGGATAGTTCTCCCAAAAATGAAAATTCTGTCATTACCAACTCAGCCTCATGTCGTTCCAAACCTGTGAGACATTAGTTCATCTTCGGAAGACAAATGAAGATCTTTATAAAGAATCCTGAGAGCTTTCGGTCCCTCCATTGACAACTACGCAACTATCACTTTCAAGCCCCAGACCTCAATTTTATGGAGCGCTTTGTTTGCGCAAAAAACAAACAAACGTATTTTGCCACTTTACAAAATAATAATCTCCATGCAACGCGCATTCATGCATCATCTGCTCTCGCTTTCTGTCTTCTCCACTTTGTGTCATTTGTTATCAGCAGCAATAGGCATTTGAGTAGATCTGGCTGGACTGATGTGGGCATTTAAGACCTTTGTTTTCATAGGAGAATCTAAGATATGAGACTTTTTGGTGGAGAAATTCAAAGAGCCTCCCAGCTGTAGGACAGTTTATTGTGACAGGATCTCTGGAGAAGGCCTGAACGGAGACTTCGCAGTCCCCACCCTCCGCTAACTGCAGGGGTGCGAGGCACTGCTCTCAGTCTGGGGAGCTTATTTTCTCCTTCTCTTTTTCTTGTTTTTCTCCCTCTTACTTCAAGCGTTCTGCTTGCCTCTGATTCAGTATCTCTCCCATCTTCTCTTTCTTAAGGCATTCTGATCTTTACTAGTATTTTTCCACTCTTTACCTCCTCCTCACACTTCCTGTTCACCAAGGCCGTTCTTCCTCCGGCCGCATACTTCAATGTCACATCCAGTTCTAATGTCAGCTGCTTCCAGATGAACTTTACTCTCATTACCCTTATTTGATGTCCATCACTGAACTACGTCATTGACTACTACAGTAAACTTTGACCCTGATTTCCTATAATTGTGTAGAATTCCTAAAAAAAATAAGTACACATCTGTGTGCATGGCATCATCTGAATGAGCCTTATTCATTGTGTAGCAAGTGTTGGGTCTCATTTTTCAACTGACATTTTTGTTCATAAATTTGATATCAACCAGTGTTTCTCTTTTTTTATATTAACTATACTTTCAGAGGAACCATACTTTCAACCAGTTGTTTTAAATATTTTTGGCTACAATAGCAAGAATGGCTGCTAGTCAAGAAGATTATAACAGAAGTAGAAATGTATATAAGAATGAAGTAAATACAGTTGTGATAAACAGTACATTTTTACAAGAATACTATTTAAGTTTTTCTTCTTTAAAAATGTGCGTTACAGATTCTTTGTAATTTACTAGCAATTTCTGATAGACAATTTTATGGAAATATATATAATATATATGTTATGAATCTATAATCATGTTTATATGTAGATAAATATACTTATTACATTTGTTAATTATTATTATAATTATTATTAATGTAAGTGACCAATAGCCAATATGCTGAACTTTTTTCCCCTTAATTTTCATATTTTTTATTTTTCCTTTATACACAGTAGTACGTTATCATTAGTCTGCAACAATGAAAACATGTCAATTTAATATTATCAGTTATTTATTTATATCCATCTTAATCTTTTCATTTTCATTTTCAATAGTGCATAATTAAGCTTAACATGATACACGTTGCGTGATGTTCTCCACCAAATCATGTCATATATTGTTAGAGCTGATATCTGTCTGAATATCGGAAATGTGTGAATATGGGTAATTTTTAATCCTCTGAGCTTCTGATGATGCTCGAATGAGACTGATTATGAATCTGGCCTTTTCTGTTAAGCTGCGTTGAAATGATCTGTTTTGTATAAAGTGCTATAGAAATAATGGGAATTGAATCGAGTGGTCCTCTTGAAGAATCCTGCATGTGTGCTATATGCCTGTTTTCTGTGTGTTAGGCTACAGCATGTCCACTCTCCAGCTTTACCGTCAGCGTGACTTAATGTAAACCCCATCCATTTCTGTGATCTTTCCTCTCCTGGTCGAGAGGACCGGCGATGGTTGTTTGGATGGGTTTGAGAACGTTCTGTTCCAAAGGATCAGAGATTAGCCTAGTCGTCATTGTTCTCTGTTTGTGTTTAGCAAGATGCCAATATGAACGGAAAACAGACTGTAAGCAAGCAATGGCTTTGGTGTTTCTCATTAGAATGAGTGGTCAAGCATGGGAAAGCTGAACCGCTGCTCCTCCTCTCTGACTTCACCTCACCTCTCTGCTGCTGGGTTATACATTAACACTGAGAGTCTGCCGTGGACTTGAAGAGAATTGAAATGTGGCCAGACACAGTTTACATACCGGTAATGTGTCTACAACACATACTGGGCTTGGAGGGTGTATTGTTTTCCTCAGTGATGTGTACTGAATTGGAATAGACAGCAAACTGAAAAACATAATCCAAAAATGTACTCTACCTCGTTTCATTTCAAAGCTGTTTGACTATAAAAGGTGAGATTTTGAAATCCAAACTGCAAGTTT
Source organism: Meda fulgida (assembly GCA_030578275.1). Classification (NCBI taxonomy): domain Eukaryota; kingdom Metazoa; phylum Chordata; class Actinopteri; order Cypriniformes; family Leuciscidae; genus Meda; species Meda fulgida. The sequence goes on along the minus strand of CM060628.1, from coordinate 24,968,759 downwards.
CCATCCATTGAAGATTGACAGGGACCAGATCACTGATGGTGTTTGATGTCACTGTCATCACTGACAGATTTGAATTTGCATAAGTGTGAATGTGCCCTGAGATCAACCAGGACAAAAATTATTTGCTCTGTCATTGAGCAAATATTTGTCATTGAGCAAATATTTGTTCATGGCATAAAGTCAAATTTAACTCTTTTCAAAATTCAATACATTCCTGGTTTATAAAATCAAGTTTGGGCCTGAAATTTTTACTCATAAAATATCAGGTTTTGGAAATGTTATATTTTATACATGCATAGCCTATAGAATCTTTATTGATTATACCAATGTTTGTTTGTTTATTATTATTATTATTATTATTATTGTATTAAGTGTCTAATATGCAGATTTTTTTTTTAATTTAGTATTTTTTTTATTTATTTTAATTTATTAATTATTTTTATATTATCTTTTTTAAATTCATGCTTTGGACATTGTAATAAGTAATCCTTAGTCATTAATATTAATCATTAATATAAACATATTGTGCACATTCAATACTACCTGTTTTTTATTATTATATTATCTATTTTCTGCCATCTAAACATTTTCAACTTTGTTTTCAGTTGTGTAATTAAGCTTCAATTGATACACTGGAGGTGTTATTCTTTAGTACTAAATTATGCAATTTATTTGGTAGAAACGACATTTCATAATTCTGAAGGTCAAAGGTTTGAATGTGCACAAGTGTGTTTCACAAAAGAACTAAAATCATATGGATTTGGAAGGACATGTGGGTGAGTAATGATATAATTTTCACTCTTTTTGTGAGAATAGGGTGAACAATCCCTTTAAAGGGCAAAATGTAACTATTGAGATGTCACAACCATGCAGCGCTGCACCTTGCACCCTGTTACCGATCAACTGTTTACTCTGTTCACAAACACTTAAAGGCCTGGCTGTGGACGACACTTCTACCTGAGGCTACAGTACACAGTGACGTATTCTCCTCTGACAGTATTATTAAAATCTGAGACAAAGCAGAGGAGGGGGGAGGCATAATAACCCTGTCAATCAAAGAAATCAGGTTGCCTCGCTAGATGCTGAAATTTTATTTATTAATATTCTTCTGTCGTCATATACCCTTCGTTTGATGAAAAACTGTTGAGATTTGCAGAATGTCCAAGTTGCAGTACTGTGAAATGGAAGGTGATTTACCCTGCCAAACTCCATAAAGCACACAAATATAACATATAAGTGTTCCATACTTCTGAAGTCAAACAAGAACTTTGTGAGAAAAAAAAAACAGACTGAAATTGTATTAATTCAATATTTATCTCATTGTCTCAGAAGTCTGCACCAGTGTTATTGTTATCTATAACTATTACAAATAATTTTTGGTCATTGAAAAATGGCTGAAATAAAATAACATGAATATTAGATCAACTAACTAAAAATATTTCTTCATGCCTTAAAATAGCTTGAATATAACTCATCAACCCTCGCCTCATTTACTTAGTATATGCAGTTCTATGAATATGCAAGTTCGACCCGCCTCCACTCACTCACACCAGCTCAGAGATCCAGCGCGTTGATGATCACACATTGAATTGATGTTATAGTTTGGAATGACATGAGGATGAGTAATTGATGACATAATCTTCTTTTATGAGTAAACCATTCCTTTAAGTAATAGCAGATCATATCTTGAGTTATATATGTACCGGTATCTTTAAATTAAAAAGTCTTATCAGAGATGTGGTCTAGACACAATGTGCTGCGGGTGACGCCATTTTTATTCTGTCTTGTGCTTTTCTTGATCCAGTTCGCTATCTCTCTTCATCTATCCTGTCTTCTGCACTTTCATCTGTAATGTAGTGGGTTAAAAATAAGCTTTTAAAAAGTAACCTGCATACAGGCAATACAGTTGTTGTTGTTTTCAAGCACATTAAATGCGCTTGTGACCTGGTGCATAATGATCTAGTGCACTGTAAAAGATTTCTGTTGAATGCCAGTTGCAGCATTGAGACATATGCCAGGTATGTGCTTTGTAGGGATCATTTGAAGTTACGTCTCGCTTCTTTCATGCACCATTAGCATCTTGCAACTTTTCGAGTTTAAAAAAAGTATGGCTGATTCTGATGCTGACTGAGATATGGCGCAGGTGAAGGTTGTATAACACATTGTTGGGAGAATACTGTCACACTGATGAGAGAATCTGTGCCATGCTTCAGATCACACATGTGGACCATGAAGATGCATTGTACAAGCCCAAAACTGCACCTTTGCTCCGTTTACCTCATGCTCTAGGAATCCCTTGAGAAAAGGCCGAACACAGGCGCCCGCATCCGCAGACTCGCTGAGGTGATTTCATGCACCAAGGGTGGTTCTTTTAAAAAACTGTTCCTTTAATCTGGTTTTACAGCTTATCTTGGTCAAAGGTGGGGCACTTGTGGTTTATCTATCTATCTTTTCAGCAAATTTTTAGGGTTTTAAGAATTGAATCACCAAAGAAGATATTTTTTCAACCTTATAAATTTAATTATGCATCATGTTTTAATATAATAATCAGTAATATAATAATTTTGTATATTATATAACATTTTAATAGTTTATTTATGTGTATACACTACTGTTCAAACCTTTGGGGTCAGTAAGACAATTTATGTATCATTTCTGAAAGAAATTAATACTTTTATTGAGCAAGGATGCCTTTAGTTGTTCAAATAATTGATAATGTTGCAAAAAAAAATATTTCAAATAAATGCTGTTGTTTTGAACTTTCTATTCATCAAAGAATCCTGAAAATAAAATGTATCATGTTTTCCACACAAATATTAAACATCACAACTATATTCAACATTGATAATAATAAGAAATGTTTGGCATCACAGCAATACATTTAATTTAAAAATTAAAAAAATTGCTAAATTTATTGCATTTCACGCAAGGTAAATGGCAAAGGTGCAAGTGATGTTACCAAGTGATCTCAAATAGAAAATAAACCCTGTAACTACTTAAAAATGTGCAGACATGTTTACTAACATTTTAATAAATGGAGCCCAGTTGAATATGAGAGAACGGAAACGCAATCAAATGTGGGGAAGTTTTGTCTCGCTGTGGACCCCATTTCAAGGAAATAGGTTCTTGTCACATATTTATGTCTTCCCTCAATACAATGAATACAAACTTCAAAACTGCATGGTTTGTAATGTTGCAGGAAAGTAGAACATATAAAATTAAAATCATCCAAACAGTTTATTTGTTATTTTTAATTAGAATTTATATATAGATAGTGATTATCCATACATGTTTTTGGAAAAATCTTGTAAAAATAAGTATCAGATATGATTAGGAAATCATCATTGTATTGCATTATATGTTTTGCCCTCCACAGTAAAATCTACAGAGCTTTGATTATAAAGCCACATATTTATATCACCTTAACACATTATTGGGAGATTCAGAGTTTTTACATTTACAAATTTACATTTGTCACACTACTAGAAGGATGAGGAGACATGGATTACGGTTAACAGACTTTATTAATACACCTGTTGCAATATCCGATCTCATAGAAGGCTTTGAGATCCACACAGAATTAAAAGCAGGAAACGGGGAATAACTGGGATAGAAACAGACTCTTAAATACACTGAACTCAGAAGTAGACTTGGTGATAAATCAGGGCTTGAAGGCAGACACGAAAGCACTTGGAACTTGAATGCAGATACGTAGACACTTGAATATAGTAATACCGATCTGAAGACACACGAAATGAGAGTGGACTCGAATAAACTTCCAACTTGAATGTAGAGAAGAGATACGAGGTCCGTAGATGCACAGAAGAACTCAGAGAATCCTGAAGCACCACCGCACACAATGGCTACTTGGAAATACACACACGAGAGTGGTTAATGATGAACTTGAGTATACTTGCTGCGAGCACACAGGAATCCTGGAACCAGAGAAGCATGAGGAACCGGGAGAGTCACACGCATCAATAGATGAGACCGGACAGAGAACAATGGAGAGACTGAAGCTTAAACCCTGTGTGCAGCGAGTTTGTGATACAGTGCAGGTGGTGAGTAGTCAGTATTCAGGGGATGATGAGTGTGACCAGGTGTGCTGAGTTGATGCTGGTTGGGGTGTGTCGCTAGGTGTATCTGTGACAACATTAGGCTACAAGCTATCAGAATTTAATCTTATTTTTTGACCATATACATTTTAGCAACTGCACCAGATTGCATATATTTGCTCAGTTTGGGCCTCTGAATAAAACTCCGGTGTTTATTTCCTCCAAGTATGAGCTATATAAAAGCCTGATGTTTCAAGTATGATACACAATAATTAATGTAACAGTTTATTTGTGTGTGTGTGTGTGTGTATATATATATATATAGGTCCTTCTCAAAAAATTTGCATATTGTGATAAAGTTCATTATTTTCCATAATGTAATGATAAAAATTAAACTTTCATATATTTTAGATTCATTGCACACCAACTGAAATATTTCAGGTCTTTTTATTGTTTTAATACTGATGATTTTGGCATACAGCTCATGAAAACCCCAAATTCCTGTCTCAAAAAATTAGCATATTTCATCCGACCAATAAAAGAAGTGTTTTTAGTACAAAAAAAAAAAGTCAACCTTCAAATAATTATGTTCAGTTATGCACTCAATACTTGGTCGGGAATCCTTTTGCAGAAATGACTGCTTCAATGCAGCGTGGCATGGAGGCAATCAGCCTGTGGCACTGCTGAGGTGTTATGGAGGCCCAGGATGCTTCGATAGCGGCCTTAAGCTCATCCAGAGTGTTTGGTCTTGCATCTCTCAACTTTCTCTTCACAATATCCCACAGATTCTCTATGGGGTTCAGGTCAGGAGAGTTGGCAGGCCAATTGAGCACAGTAATACCATGCTCAGTAAACCATTTACCAGTGGTTTTGGCACTGTGAGCAGGTGCCAGGTCGTGCTGAAAAATGAAATCTTCATCTCCATAAAGCTTTTCAGCAGATGGAAGCATGAAGTGCTCCAAAATCTAGCTGCATTGACCCTGCCCTTGATAAAACACAGTGGAACAACACCAGCAGCTGACATGGCACCCCAGACCATCACTGACTGTGGCTACTTGACACTGGACTTCAGGCATTTTGGCATTTCCTTCTCCCCAGTCTTCCTCCAGACTCTGGCACCTTGATTTCCGAATGACATGCAACCACTGAGCAACAGTCCAGTGCTGCTTCTCTGTAGCCCAGGTCAGGCGCTTCTGCTGCTGTTTCTGGTTCAAAACTGGCTTGACCTGGGGAATGCGGCATCTGTAGCCCATTTCCTGCACACGCCTGTGCAGAGTGGCTCTGGATGTTTCTACTCCAGACTCAGTCCACTGCTTCTGCAGGTCCCCCAAGGTCTGGAATCGGTCCTTCTTCACAATCTTTCTCAGGGTCCGGACACCTCTTCTCGTTGTGCAGCGTTTTTTGCCATACTTTTTCCTTCCCACAGACTTCCCACTGAGGTGCCTTGATACAGCACTCTGGGAACAGCCTATTTGTTCAGAAATTTCTTTGTGTCTTACCCTCTTGCTTGAGGGTGTCAATGATGGCCTTCTGGACAGCAGTCAGGTCGGCAGTCTTACCCATGATTGCGGTTTTGAGTAATGAAACTGGCTGGGAGTTTTTAAAAGTCTCAGGAATCTTTTGCAGGTGTTTAGAGTTAATTAGTTGATTCAGATGATTAGGTTAATAGCTCATTTAGAGAACCTTTTCATGATATGCTAATTTTTTGAGCCAGGAATTTGGGGTTTTCATGAGCTGTATGCCAAAATCATCAGTATTAAAACAATGAAACACCTGAAATATTTCAGTTGGTGTGCAATGAATCTAAAACATGTGAAAGTTACGTTTTTGTCATTACATTATGGAAAATAATGATCTTTATCACAATATGCTAATCTTTTGAGATGGACCTGTGTTTATATATATATATAATCTTCACATGTCTGGCTTTACCGGGTTAAATGAGTGTCACTTATAAATGAATATAGATTCAGTGAATAAATATATGATATACATGAATGAAATATGGCTTGAGGAAAGTACTGGTCAGAGCATTAACTATGTTGCCTGTCAAACTGTATGTAAGACATTTATCAGATTTAGTAGGGTGACTTACTGTACCAACATTTCATCAATCAATTTTAAACAAAATATTCTCAATTCAAAACCTGAATTAATAACAGGTAATTCCACATACCGACAAGGTGCTTGTACTATGCAAAAAAAAGTGCAGTGCATCTTAATGTGTCTGAACGTTATCTGCAATGTCTGATTTATTTCTGTGAGGTGACAAGAAATTACAGTGACAGCAAAAAACACCTCCCTTTGCAAATAGAAATGTATCAGCTAAGGTAAGAAATTACAGTGACAGCAAAAAACACCTCCCTTTGCAAATAGAAATGTATCAGCTAAGGTAAGAAATTTCGCAAAAGAAACGAAGTACTTGCTTAACAAGCTTGCACCAGAGATGTTCACAAGTCTTTCATCTGGAGTCCGAGTCAAGTAGTCTTTAGCACTGGAGTCCGAGTCAAGTCTTGTGTCTTTATCACTGGAGTCTGAGTCAAGTCTCGTGTCTTTATCACTGGAGTCCGAGTCAAGTAGTCTTTAGCACTGGAGTCCGAGTCAAGTCTTGTGTCTTTATCACTGGAGTCTGAGTCAAGTCTCGTGTCTTTATCACTGGAGTCCGAGTCAAGTCTCGTGTCTTTATCACTGGAGTCCGAGTCAAGTCTGGAGTCTTTATCACTGGAGTCCGAGTCAAGTCTCGTGTCTTTATCACTGGAGTCCGAGTCAAGTCTGGAGTCTTTATCACTGGAGTCCGAGTCAAGTCTGGAGTCTTTATCACTGGAGTCCGAGTCAAGTCTGGAGTCTTTATCACTGGAGTCCGAGTCAAGTCTGGAGTCTTTATCACTGGAGTCCGAGTCAAGTCTGGAGTCTTTATCACTGGAGTCCGAGTCAAGTCTGGAGTCTTTATCACTGGAGTCCGAGTCAAGTCTGGAGTCTTTATCACTGGAGTCCGAGTCAAGTCAAGTCTGGAGTCTTTATCACTGGAGTCCGAGTCAAGTCTCGAGTCTTTATCACTGGAGTCCGAGTCAAGTCTCGTGTCTTTATCACTGGAGTCCGAGTCAAGTCAAGTCAAGTCAAGTCTGGTGTCTTTATCACTGGAGTCAGAGTCAAGTCTCGTGTCTTTATCACTGGAGTCCGAGTCAAGTCAAGTCTGGAGTCTTTATCACTGGAGTCCGAGTCAAGTCAAGTCTGGAGTCTTTATCACTGGAGTCTGAGTCAAGTCTGGAGTCTTTATCACTGGAGTCCGAGTCAAGTCTGGAGTCTTTATCACTGGAGTCCGAGTCAAGTCTGGAGTCTTTATCACTGGAGTCCGAGTCAAGTCTGGAGTCTTTATCACTGGAGTCCGAGTCAAGTCTGGAGTCTTTATCACTGGAGTCCGAGTCAAGTCTGGAGTCTTTATCACTGGAGTCCGAGTCAAGTCTGGAGTCTTTATCACTGGAGTCCGAGTCAAGTCTGGAGTCTTTATCACTGGAGTCCGAGTCAAGTCTGGAGTCTTTATCACTGGAGTCCGAGTCAAGTCTGGAGTCTTTATCACTGGAGTCCGAGTCAAGTCTGGAGTCTTTATCACTGGAGTCCGAGTCAAGTCTGGAGTCTTTATCACTGGAGTCCGAGTCAAGTCTCGTGTCTTTATCACTGGAGTCCGAGTCAAGTCTCGTGTCTTTATCACTGGAGTCCGAGTCAAGTCTCGTGTCTTTATCACTGGAATCCAAGTCAAGTCAAGTCTGGAGTCTTTATCACTGGAGTCCGAGTCAAGTCTCGAGTCTTTATCACTGGAGTCCGAGTCAAGTCTGGTGTCTTTATCACTGGAGTCCGAGTCAAGTCAAGTCAAGTCAAGTCTGGTGTCTTTATCACTGGAGTCCGAGTCAAGTCTCGAGTCTTTATCACTGGAGTCCGAGTCAAGTCTCGTGTCTTTATCACTGGAGTCCGAGTCAAGTCAAGTATGGAGTCTTTATCACTGGAGTCCGAGTCAAGTCAAGTCAAGTCTGGTGTCTTTATCCCTGGAGTCAGAGTCAAGTCTCGTGTCTTTATCACTGGAGTCCGAGTCAAGTCAAGTCTGGAGTCTTTATCACTGGAGTCTGAGTCAAGTCTGGTGTCTTTATCACTGGAGTCAGAGTCAAGTCTCGTGTCTTTATCACTGGAGTCCGAGTCAAGTCAAGTCTGGAGTCTTTATCACTGGAGTCTGAGTCAAGTCTGGAGTCTTTATCACTGGAGACCGAGTCAAGTCTGGAGTCTTTATCACTGGAGACCGAGTCAAGTATGGAGTCTTTTTCACTGGAGTCTGAGTTGAGTCTGGAGTCTTTTGTCACGAGTCCAAGTCAAGTCTCGAGTCATTTCATGCCTTGCAAAAAAAAAAAAAATCTCAAACTCAAAAATCATATTATTTGTATAGACAAATATGATTTCTATTATTTGTTTTGTTTGTAATAAAGGTCCTAAGATTTATGGGATCATGTAAATCCAGTTTGTTACTTAATAATACATTACGATGTATAAAAAAATCGTCCTGACAACGAGACTAGTTATTTTCAATACAAACGCTAAGTGGACGCAAGATGACGCCAGTCGCGGTTTGTAGTACTTTTGTTATACAGCGCATTGTTATTGACTAGTCATTATCTGAAAATATCAAACCTCGCAATGTTTAAGTCAATATAAAACTGTACGCATGCTGATTGCGATATGTTAGGATATGCGCTTTAATAATAAATGGATTAACATCCTTCTATCTTCTCTCTCTCATAGACATACATTAAGAAAGAGAAAAGCTGCATATATACTTCGAAAAGATCAATAATAGTAAAGCAGTGCTATAGGTCTTTTAACAGGATTGCAATCCAACGAAACCATGCAGATACACAACAATATAATAATGTGACTAACCTTTGTGGATGCGATGTCTCATAAAATTTGATGTTGTAGTTCTGGTGTCTGTAATTGTGTTCCCACATTCTTTGTATCTAGCCGATTTGACATGCTAATAAACCCAAATGAAAGAACATGGCACGGTTTATCCCGTCATGTTTCATGGGACTTTCATTATGACATTTCGGAGTTTACGCGCGATACAGACATACGTAATCAAATTCTATGACAAGGGTCCGAACTACCGCGACAAGTAGGAAATGCATGTGACGCAGATATTTTAAAACTATTCAAATAAAACACAAATTATTTTTTGTAAATTGATATCGGTAGTTAAGGATTAAAGAGTCGTTTTTAAAATATAAAATCCTTTGGTCGAGTCCGAGTCAAGTCTGAAGTCCTAACTTGAGTTCCCATCTCTGGCTTGCACTGAAAGGACGACACTGAGCAGGTTAAGTTACCGTCAAGGCAGCCAGATACATCAAAAGCTGATTTACTAAAAGAATAACATGATCAGCAAATCAAATTGCAGTGGCAAAAATTACCGTTTGCTTCTTCAAATCATCCTATCGAGAACCACAGATGATACTAGAGACTGTAGCAGCTGTAGAACGAGATTTTAAGGTTTTCAACAAGGTTGGTGGGACAGAATCTTTGTTGATAGCGGTTTTTCAGGTCGCTGCCTGTTTTCCATTGTTGGTTGTCATATGGTCTTGCAGCCAGTAGACACCCGCGTCTGCTACACAGGGTTCAGAGGATTCACTAGATGGTTTCATGCCCTGAGTGAGCACTAGCTCTCTATTGTTGAATGTCCTGCAGTGTCCTCTTGGTCTGTGCACTGACAATAAAGTAGACTGTCTGTACTGAACATATTCATCCAGAGAGCTCTATAGTCTGAAGGAGCAAGTGAAGCATGCAAGACCTTTCGAAAGATGAGAAATTGAGTTTTGACCGACCTCAGCTCAGAGTGCGAGGAGAAACTGATTTTAAAAAGATTTATTTACTTTTGTATATGATATGACATGCTTTGTGCTATCAGCATCTTTGTATTGCAGATTTTGAATGGTACAACGTGACCACATGGATCATCTTAGCTTGTATGGTAGTTCAAAAAGACCTTTATAAAATGGGTCTTTGGTCATTGAAATAATTATTGGCCTTTGCATCATACAGTATCTACGCATTTGTCTTCTGTAATCTTATTGGATGCAGGACTGGAAAAGTGGACATCAACGTCCTTAAAACAGTCTCCATAGAAACCAGCCCAGTACCTATTTATTTTCTTCTAAATTGGAAAAGAGGAAGAATAGACAGGAGTATTGTTTCTGCTATAATATGAAGAGCTATTTGAACTGCATCACTTGTTACCTGACGTAGGACCAAGATGTTAGACCAGAGAGGTCTTTTTTCTTTTCTTTAAAAAAATGTTAAATTGTTGATTAGGTTTTTACTTGGTCCGTCTTAAAATTGTGTGAGAAACGCATTGTGAAACAGTTAAACATCAGTCATTCTCACTAAACTACAATATATTCATGTAGAACTGGTCAAGACGATCTGCTGAAGTTCACACTGAGCATCAGAATGAGAAAGAAAGGTGATTTTAGTGAACTTGGCATTGTTGTTGGTGCCAGGCGATCTTCTCAGAGTATTTCAGAAACTGCTGATCTGGGATTTTCACACACAACCATATCTATGGTTTACAGAGAATAATCAGAAAAAGAGGAACTATCCTTGTTGAATCCAGAGGTCAGAGGAGAATGGCCAGACCTGTTTGAGTTCAACAGTAACTCAAATAACCACTCGTTACATCCGAGGTCTGCAGAAGAGCATCTGTTGTGTTCACACAACACGTCAAACCTTGAAGCAGATGGGCAACAGCAGCAGAAGAACACACCGGGTGCCACTCCTGAAATTGGACAATAGAAGATTGGAAATGATTCTCAATTTCTGCTGCAACATTCAGATGTTCGGGCATAAACAACTTGAAAGCATGGCTCCATCCTGCCTTGTATCAATGGTTCATTCTGTTGGTGGTGTAATGATGTGGAGGATATTTTCTTGGCACACTTTGGGCCTCTTAGTACCAATTGAGAATCATTGAAAGGCCTAGCTGAGTATTGTTGCTGAAAATGTCCATCCCTGTATGACCACAGTGTGCCCATCCTCTGATGGTTACTTCCAGCAGGATAACACACCATGTCATAAAGCTCAAGTAACCTCAAACTGGTTTCTTGAACATGACAATAAGTTCACTATAATCAAATGGCCTCTTCAGTCCTCTAGATCTCAATCCAATAGATCGAGTGCCTTTGGGATGTGGTGGAACGGGAGATTCACATCATGGATGTGCAGATGACAAATCTGCAGCAACTGCATGATATTATCATTAATATGGAAAAAAATCTCTGAGGAATATTTTCAGTACCTTGTTGAATCTATGCCACGAAGAATTAAGGCAAAAGGTGGTTCAACCCGGTATTAGCTATTTGTACATAATAAAGTGGCAGGTGAGTGTACAGTATATCGTTGAGATTAAGGAAATCAAAATCTGTTTACAACACGTGGGATTTGGTGTAACTGTTATCTTGCGTCTTGCACATAGGGGTTGTGTTATGTTACAGTGAGTTAAAATATCACTCAGTGCTGGTGGTGATATATCTCGCCCTCTGAAGTGACCCATAAACCACAGCTCAAGGCACTTTAAGTGCATGACTAGCACACTTTTGCTTGTCACACTGAGGTTTTTTGTCTCTCTAACTGAAAATTATAAAAATGAATCAATGATCAATGTAACATTAAATAAGGTGGTTACAGTTTAATTTATTATATTAATAGTTTTCTTAATTATAATAATTTTCTTTTTATAATGCAACACAATAGTTGTGGAAAGTAATGACTCGCACAGGTCTTCTGATTTCTCATTTTCACATATCTATTATAAATATAAATATGGTTATAGATTATCAATGTCATAAAGATAAATTCCACCAGTCTTGGTTGTCAAGATGGATGGATTAATTATTTGATCTGTAATCAGAGTTGTCAACATTCAACTAGATAAATGGGAAATAAATTCTAGTTCCTGTAAATAATCTCTTTTCATGGGACAGATGTGTTCTAATTTGGGACAATATTTTTGTTTATTAAATTCAGGATGTAGCTATAAGTGATCATTCCCATAAGCACTTGAACCAGCCAGGAATGTCCCACTTGAGATCTGGTATTTACCCATCCGCTCCTGACAGTTTGGGCTGACTAGAATAAATAAAGCAGTACAAAGTTATGAGTTCCTTTCGCGCTGTCATTATTACTGATTTATTCTGTTACACAGTTGAAGTACACAGAATCATATGTTTGGCCTGTAGCCGGTTTATTCACTACTAATCCAACCAACTGTTTTCTATTTATTCTATTATGATGTTGATCAAAATAATTGATTTGATTGAAGGTGAAGTTCATTTCTGAAAGTGTGTGTGTTTATGGTTCAGGGGAAACCCTACATTATGGGGACAAAATCCCCCACAAAGATGACAATATCCCCAATCCTTGTCTGTGTATGGAATTTTTTTGGTCCCCCATGAGAAGAACAGTTTATAAATCAGTTGGGGGGTGGGTAGTTGGGTTGTTTATGGGTAGGGTTAGGGGATAGAAAATACAGTTTGTATAGTATAAAAATCATTGTCTATGGAATGTCCCAATAAAAAATGAAAACCGCGTTCGTGCCTACATGTTTGTGTACTTTTGTACAACTATCTTTGTGAGGACTGGTTTGGGTTTTAGACCATCGGAGCGAGGACAAAGAGTAGTGAGGACATTTTGGCCGGTCCTCATTTTCTGAGAACCCTTTAATGCCTGCTTGAGGGTCAGGACTTTGTTTTTGGTTACTTAATTATAACCAGGTTATAATTAGGGTTCGGGTTAGGCTCTTAGCTGTGATGGGTAGGGTTACGGTATGGAGCTTGAGATTGCATTGTGTCAATGAATGTCCTCACAAAGATAGATGTACAAGAATGTGTGTGCGTGTGGATTCATTCGCACCTGCCGGACACTGGCTCTTTCTCCGCTGGCCCAGTTTTTGGGACTGAGGTCTGCTTCTGCAAGAGGGACTTGAGTTGAATAAGAAAGACTGTCAAGGGCACAAAGAGAGTGTTATTCTCTTGAAAAACTTTTAGATACACGGATAAATAAATGGGTTGAGCATTTCTCTGTTTATATACAGTGTGCACTTAACTTATAGAGAATGCCGCAAACCTTGTCAAAAGCATGTCAAGGTCAGCTGAAAAGCAAATGGGGAAAAAAAAAGTGGTTTTATTGAGATTCACCTATAACTAATTACGCCCAGATCAGGGCATTGATCAGATTTAAAGGGATAGGTCACCCAAAATGTTTTATTAGCCCATGATTTACTTGCCCTCAAGCCATCCTAGGTGTATATGACATTCTTCTTTCAGACGAATACAATCAGAGTTCTATTAAAAAATGTCCTCTCTCTTCTAAGCTTTATAATCGCAGTGAATGGCTGTTTCTGTTTTGAAGTCCATAAAAGTGCATCTATCCATCATAAAAGTCCTCTACACGGCTCCGAGGGGTTAATAAAGGCGTTTTGTGTAAGAACAATATCCATATTTAAAACTTTATAAAGTAAAATAACTAGATTCCGGCCAAACAAACATACAGATTCGACTTAAGTCTAAGCACAACTTATGTGAGTAATGCGACGTACTGCTGATATTTACGCTACGCCATGATGCACATCTATGTTGCACTTTAGCTTCCGGCCAAACGCAGTCTACTTGCACCTAAAGTGCAACTTAGATGTGCATCATGGTGTAGCGTAAATATCAGCAGTACGTCACATTACTCGCATAAGTTACACAAAACGCCTTTATTTAACCCCTCGGAGCCGTGCGGAGGACTTTTATGATGGATAGATGCACTTTTATGGACAGAAACAGCAATTCACTGTCATTATAAAGCTTGGAAGAGCCAGGACATTTTTTTTTTTTACATAACTCCGATTGTATTAGTTGTAAAAAAAGAATGTCATATATACCTAGGGTGACTTCAGGGTAAGTAAATCATGGGATAATTAAACATTTTTGGGTGAACTATCCCTTTAGGGGAGAAACACAAGAGTGTTTTTTTTTTTTTAACCTTTTCTTTGGGATTGACCTTCAATTATTTTGAACCTGTTGAATTATTTGCATATGGCAGTATATAGCATTTCAGGGGGAAAAAACAAATATTGTTTCTTTGATTTTTATAACAAAAAATCAATGTTGCATTTATTCAATTATTACAAATGGAAACATATTTTTATCACATATTTTCATGTTGTTCCATATTGTAGGTGCAGTTCAGAGCGGCGTAAGGAGAAGTCTCGTGATGCGGCGCGCTGCAGGCGCAGTAAGGAGACGGAGGTGTTCTACGAAGTTGCCCAACAGCTTCCCCTCCCACACAACATCAGCTCACACCTGGATAAAGCATCCATCATGAGACTGGCCATCAGCTTCCTGCGGACACGCAAACTTCTCACCTCAGGTACATATCCAAATGCACACGTGTAACTGGGCTGAATAAACATACTGGACTGTATTTAATCCTAATAATATGCCACCTTTGGGTATCACAACCTTGATTTGACATTGACAGAAACTATTGAATTTAGTTTTAATGCATTTTATTTTGTTAAGACCAAATAAAATGTTTTTTATAATCATTTGTTTTCCTATCTGCCATTCATCAGTCATCTTTTTAAAATGTTTCAGCAATAATTTCAATTATTCCTGTTTCCGTTCAATGTCGCAAATTTAAAAATTTTCAGAAATTTGGAATATCGCATAAAACATTTGCGAATAAAGCAGCGTTTCCATTCCATGTGTTCAAGAGAACAAAAACGTCACTCGCTGGGAAATAAGCTCAAATGATTTGTTATAAAAATGGAAGTTGCTGTTACAGAACATCATAAATGACTTTCAGAGCGCGCAGACGAAACGCAATACACGCTGTCATGTTATCTTGCGTTCAGATGCTGGTATTTGAGAATGCAGTTGTGGGATTTGGGAGATCCCAAACGCTTCTGGGAGGTCATTATATTAAATCATTCTGATGACAGACTTTGGCTCAGGCATTTCAGAATGATCAAACCAACATTTGAGATTCTTTGCATCCAGTCACATCCACTGTTGAGGCAAAGTCATGTGAGGTTTTTGTTGCAAATATTCTGTGATGTGTTTCCATTGTAGTTTATGCACGTCCTCTTATGGTTATGATTATGATTTTGTTTTGAGCGCATATGATTTTTATTCGCGTTTTTAGAATTGATTTGCATATTACCGCTTCCATTCAGCGTGTTTTTTTTTTTTAATGTGATACCCTGAAATACGCATAAAAAATAGGTGGATGGAAATGCAGAACCTGATTTTACCAAGTCCAATGTTCCTGGATCAACATTCCAATCAACCAATCAGATTTGAGGGATAAATTTACAGTTTGTCAAGTTTAGGCTTACAACCAGTATTAGGTGCTTCTACATCATTTCCCTCTGATTTTAGGGATAACATATGTGGTTTAGGTTTAGGAGTAGGGTGGGATATGGTTAGGAATACATTTTGGGACAGGAATGTTGCAGGATCAACAAAATATGTTGACTCAGGAACGTGTCTAACTCTGCAAAATTAGGAAGTGCGATGGAAACAGCTACTGACTGATGCATATCAGTACAGTTATTTTTGCAATTTGATAAATAAATGTTATCAAATGGGTAACTCCACTGTTAGAGCAGCATCACAGATGTCACGTCAAAGTAGGAGTCACTTTGCAAATACACACTCTGATGATAATCAAATTCTAAACCTTTAGTTTGATCTTTTATCTAGGTTCACAGTTATGGGGAAATGTCAGACTGCATTACGGTTACTGTGGTATTATACAAATGAGGAGGTGCTTTATATAAGGATATAATTGTGTTAGTGAATATTGGAGCTGCTGTAACTCTGTCTGGGTTAATTATCTTTAGCTGTAGGTCCTAATCTTATAAATCAAAGATTGCATGTTATGAATGAAACAATTTAATGAAACCCTACAGAGTATAATTAATAATGGGTATGGTAAGCTTTAAGAGCGTGTGATTTTTAAAGTGATAGTTCACCCTAAAAATATAAATTCTGTTATAATTTACTTCCCTCATGTCGTTCCCAACAAGTATGGATTTCTTTTCTCCGTGAAACGCAAAATGAGAAGTTCAGCATAATTCTGACAATGCTCCTTTTGTTCTGGATTCTAATTCAGTTTGCCAGACTCCTAAAAAGTGTATAAAAAAAACTATAACAGTATCATACAAATCCATACAATCTGTGCAGTGCTCTATGTTCGCCAATCCTTCTGAAAGCTTTGTGTAAGAAACATACTGAAATTTAATTCTGAATTTATTTTCTGAAAATATTTTACTCCACCATAGCATTCAAATTTCATGAAAACATTCTGCAAAATATCTATTTTTGTGTCAGTCAGATGGAAATAAAATCATGAGGGTGAGAAAATGATGACCGCATATGCATTTTTGGCTGAACTACGTTTTATAAAACCATGTGTATGACAGAACCTGTGCAAAATTCCCTTTATAAAGGGTCTAGAGTGTGTGGACAGTGCACACATATTTAGTTTTAGCACACAAGTTTATTTTTTTATAAATCCCGATTTGTGTATGAAAAATTGCGTATGCACATTTCAATGCCTTTTTTTGTGCATTCACAACATGTATACATCAGGCCCCAGGTCTTTTGGAAGTTTCTTTGTCTAAAGCAGGGATGGCGAGAGGATGTGAGCGTGTTCGTATTGTTTGTGTGTCTTGATTTATAAAATTAGAATCTCCGGAAGCTGGACAAAGGAGCTCCTTCATTCGACATTCCATTCTGTGTTTGCAACAGACACTAAAAGGACAGGGATCACAATTAATACGACGTTAGATTGCAGAATCGGCTCGGTTCCTTCAGTTTGGACTGTTGGACTTGAAGTGACTTGACAGTCAAATGTTCAGGTTCATGCTACATGCAGAAATGGAAAGAAAGAAGGAGGGGAGGGAGGGGAAGAAGACTTTGAAAAGCAGCCCTGTCAGTAAGAGATGGTACATCAGATAGTGTTATCAGCAGGTCTGCGATCTGTGCTGTAAGCGTGATTGGTAATAGTTTTAAGGCTGGCGCTCTCCGTTGCAGGCCAGTCAAAACACAGGCCAACCCTGGCGCCGCACATCCATCCATCCCCTCCTCCTCTCGCCATCACCCTACCCGTGCTGAGGGTGCATGGGAAACACCTTTTTTTTTTAACATTAGATCCACACTCCCACTGCACTGATGCTTAGAACTGATTCGGTCATTCGCTTGATATTATCTATATTCGTTCTTTTCGCCAATGGGCGGCGCCAAAAATGTGTTCTGAAATAATGGTTGACGAGACATAATCTCATTGAAATCAATGACTCACCATCTCATACTACTGTGATTATAATCTTTACAGTCTCAAATAGGCCTAGTGTTACAACAAAACATGATCATTTCATATTGTTGGATTGGATATCGTTTTAGGCTGAAAACTATGTAGGGGTGATTGTTGTTGAATTTATCAGTACTTGGCTTTAAGATGCAACTTCTTCTAGTTAATTCTAGACAAAAGGTCTGTAGATTAGTGTCAAAACAAATTTATACAAGGTTTGTCATTTGTTTTTTGTTTCTGTGTCTTTTGTTGCGCTTTGTTGTGTCGTTTGGTTTTGTTTTATACCTTTTAGCTCCATATTATGTAAAGCAAAACATCTTGTAATCTTGGTGGACTAAAGAGTTTCCAGATGTGCTGCATGATCTTGAGATATCAATAGTCAATATTTCTACAGCTCAGATCATCATTTGTCCTTGTAGCTTCGTGTATTTCAGCAACCAATGCATTCAGATTAGTTGACTTCTCTTCCAGATGATCAATTTCTGAAACCCCAAATTTGGGTGCAAAGTTTTGTTTCATCTCAGAATGAAAGCCTCAAGGCTAGAACCCCTTCAAAGACGTACTGTAACTCTAATTCTCCCGGGGCCACGTTCTGTAGGCTCGGCTCAAATCCAGCCCTGGGCTCTCAATGGGCCTTGAGAAAGTTTCTTATCTGGAGGAAGCACACTGGAGCAATCTCAGGCTTCCGACCCCCCAGTGTGGAGCCGCTCTGTTCTCCGTGTCCTTGTCCACTCCACCTCCCTCCTGAAGCTCTGCCAGATCTACTGCCGTACTGGCAAACCAAAGTCTGGCACCCCGTCCACATTTCAGTTGCGGTATTACCAACCGGTCAGGAATTTATTTTTTTCCAAATAATCATTTGACTATCAACGTGTTTTTTTTTTTTAAACAAGCAATCATATTATCATTTATAAAATAAAAAAAAATAAAAAAAAATAAAAATAAAAAAAAAATAGATCTACTAGTTAATCCAATGTGGTTCTTTATTTGACATCACTCAGAAAAATAAGTTTACTTTTTTTTAAATAAATGTTTTCAATGTGGTCTGTCTTTTAATATACTATTATTATAATATACATATAATATACATATATAAATAAATACTTTTTTTTGCATCATAAATTGAATACACTTGTATTAGAGTATGCACAGTATAATGTATGGGTATTTGCATTGCCCTGTATTAGTTTGTTTTTCCAAAAGTGCGTGTGATCTCCGGAGAAGCATAACCAAAAATATTGTCTTTGATTGCATAACCCGTTCTCATATGTTTCTCACAGATGTGGGTTTTCCACATACAGGGTAACAGCTGGAGTTTTTCTCTTTAATTTGAAGTGAACAGATTTGGTGCCATCATACAGCAGGGGATGTGGGTGTCTGTGTGTCCGTATATGCGGGTATTTGTAGTGTGTGTGTTAGTAAAACTTGAGATCACCTACTGTTCATTTTGGGGACCAACACAGTGGAGAGTCCTCACAAAGATAGCGAACCAGACGTGTGTGAGTGTGTTGAGCTGAGGGCAGTAACAGAAGGGAGGTCAGTGTTGTTGGGAGGGTTCAGAGTAGCAGGATGAAGTTGCTGTTGTTTATTTTGGATGTCAGCCATCTAAAAGCCAGACCAAGACTAGTGTGTGTGCACACACTCACATGCGCTCATCCATTCTGAAACTCTCGTGTTTGTGTCGTGTTGCAGGCTGCGTTCCTGCCACAGAGACGACAGATGTAGACAGACTTATGGACAGCTGGTATCTGAAGTCACTGGGCGGCTTCATTACTGTGGTAACATCAGACGGAGACATGGTCTTCTTATCAGAGAACATCAACAAATTCATGGGTCTCACACAGGTGAGTATCAGAGGCCCATCAATGCATGCAGTGAAAGGAATCACTATCCAGACAGATAGTCACCTTTAGTCACGTTATTATTAGCTGTTCATCTGTTGAGCATTCATTTCCACTGGGTTCAATTAATCATAGGCAGACGAGATGCCATTATTAACCACAGCACAAGCCCGTTTCCTTCCAGCACTGTTTTGGAGGAAGGATGTGTCACTTTTTTCGGACCCTTACAGAGGCTCTGGGAATTATCTCCTGGCTGCCAATTGCTTCCTTACTCATGGCTGCTGTTTTATAGAACTGTGGCCTGTTATCTATTTGTTATCAGATAAATGTCCATTATAATAAAGATCAAAGATCCATGATGTTTGTGAATCTCATAAAACTTGTCAAGAACCTGTATAGGTCATATTTCACCACATCATATAAATATATGTAAAACTAACAATTATCAGTGCTGTAAAATACAAAATTGTCATACATTATGGCCATATTTGTTCTACAGTTTTTCATTTATTCTTAAATATGTCATTGTATTACAGTATTTTTTATTGTTATAATATAAAACATTTACTGTATTATTGTAATAGGAACTAAATGAGAATCAACCTTGAAAATAATTGGAATTATGTAAAAATGTTAAGATATTTTGGGGCAAAAGGTCATTAAAATCTAAATAATGAATCACAGAGTCTGAACTAGGCTTAATTTTCTTAATGCAAAATATTTCATGCTGATCAGAGGTTTGGAGTCGTTAATATGTTTTAGTGTTTATGGAAGAAGTCTTTTATGCTCACCAAGACTGCATTTATTTGATAAAAAAATACAGTAAAAACAGTAATATTTTAAAATATTGTTATATAAAATAGTTTTCTATTTTAAAATGTATTCCTATGATGGAAAAACTGAAATGTCTGCAGTCATTACTCAAGTCTTTACTTCATTGTAATACCGTATGCTCATTTGGTGATCTAGAAACATATTTTATACAAGTCATTCATAAATGACAATACTAAAAGCATTATAAAAGTCTTTATTGTCACTTTTGATCACTTTAATGTGCCTTTTATTCGGCATAAAGGGCACATTACTTTCTTTCTAACAAAAATTGGACTGACCCCAGACTTTTGAACAGGGGTTTTATAATGAGAGGTTTCACGAGATTTAGCCATCATCTGCATGTCTTTCTCTGTAGGTGGAACTAACAGGGCACAGCATCTTTGATTTCACTCACCCCTGTGACCATGAAGAGATCCGCGAGAACCTCAGCCTCAAAGCCGGTATGTCACTTTTGTTTATTTAGCACTGCTAGTTTCAAATCTTGCTATATGTACAGTTTTTAATGACCCTACAAGTTTGATTAAACCATTCAAATATGAGGAAAATATTCTATATGTATAACATATTTTAAATATGAGTGAAGATCAAAACACTTAACTTGGTTAAGGTATTATTATTACAAAATAATTTGGCCAAAAAGGCAAACTACAGCTCTAGGCTTTATTTTACTATGTAAAAATTGCAAAATTGTAAGAAAAAGCCTACATTGACATCAACATAATGAGTTATTAATATTTTGTTTGTTCTGTCTTGTTTTTGCATGCGTTTATAATTTCTTTGTATGACAGCCTGACCAAAAATGATGCCTGTACTATTTGGCATGTTTCATTGCGTTATCACAAATATAACAATTGACTCCAAGAGCAACTACCCAATATCAGCCAATCAAACAGAAGAAGCATATTTTAGATATATATGTATATTTTTATTTTATTTTTTTATTTTAGTTTCAGCTTTAGTACCCCTGCTCTTGAGTCCGTTTCTCATTTTACCAAACCAAGTTTATTGATACATTTATTCTTTTTTTAATGGACTTTGGTGCAGTCCGCTGGTGCTGGAAATCCGCATTCATACCAACCAAACAGACCAAACTCTAAATTACCAACCAAAAGCTCTAGTGTGAAAACATCCTGCATAGTTCAGCATGACCTCTGCGTGTAACATCTACTTCACACGCTTTCTTATGGGCTTTTCTCCTTTAAGATGATTTGAACTTAAGTGGTTTTTCGCATAGAGGAAGAGGAGCTGGAGCGAGTTGAACATATGTGCCTCTCAAGAAACTTTCTTATCGCTTCTATAAACAGACATTCAGAGACACAAAAACAAGTATGTAAAGGCCTAATGCAAAGAAAACACATAGCTTCATAGGAGAGGATTAGCTATGTGAAGAAAAAACAATCATGCCTTCAAAAAACAGACCCACAACCCCTTCCCATTTTATTCTGTGTATCCTTTATTTGACCTCCACACTTTCATACCCCTCTCTGCATGCTTCTTTCAACCTCTCTCATCTGTGTTGTTAAGGTCAAGTTTCATTGTGCTTTTTCAGGTGTTTGCCACCTACACTGATGAAAGTTTGCAGCACGTCGCTGCTTCTCGTTTGAGTTGTTGGTTGAGCTGTTGAGAATATCATGTGGTCACCTGTGGCGTGTGGTTAAACCAAGACCTTCTTTTTCAGCAGCTGTTGATCAATGATTGACCAGCGGTGGAACTCTGACCTCATGGTTTCTCTGACTTTGACGTTAAGGCTGAACTCATGGGCTTTGAAATATTTAGATATTTCAATGGATAATAGATATTTTTTATAGATATGTAAAGGGATGGTTCATGATTTACTCCCCCGTATGTCATTCCAAACCTGTATGACTTTCTCTCTTCTGTGGAACGCATTGTATCTTGGGGTTAGTTTATCCAAATTTTTAAATTCTGTTATTTACAATAGTTCCAAAAGTAACACAAATGAAGATATTTTAAAGGGGTCATCGGATGCCCATTTTCCACAAGTAGGTATGATTCTTTAGGATCTTCATGTAAAGTTTGTAACATACTTTGGTAAAAATTCAATGGTTCAATGGTTGTGTAAAACAACACCTTTTTACCTCCTCAAAAACAGCTCTATTAACGGCGACCCGTTTCGGTGCATGTCTCTTTAAATGATAATGAGCAACTGCTCACCCCCACCCCTCTCTTCCATGGGGTGTGTCAACACAAGACCGCCCTGGCAGACAGTATACTAATCGCTGAGGGCAGAAATATGCTAATATGGGACAGTCCGTCAGTGGTCGTGGGCGGAGCATGAGCAATATGACATTATATTTTCGGTCCGCGTGCGTGCGTGCGTGGGTCCGCGTGCGTGCGTGGGTCCGCGTGCGTGCGTGGGTCCGCGTGCGTGCGTGCGTGCGCGCGTGCGTGCGTGTGTGTGCGTGTGTGGGTGGATCCGTGTGGGTGGGTGGGTGGGTGGGTCCGTGGGTCCGTGGGTCCGTGGGTCCGTGTGTGTGTGTGTGTGTGTGTGTGTGTGTGTGGGTCCGTGTGTGTGTGTGTGTGGGTCCGTGTGTGTGTGTCGTGTGTGTGTGTGTGTGTGTGTGTGTGTGTGTGGTGGGTCCGTGTGTGTGTGTGTGGGTGGGTCCGTGGGTGTGTGTGGGTGGGTCCGTGGGTGGGTCCGTGCGTGTGTGTGGGTGGGTGGGTGTGTGTGTGTCCGTGCGTGTGTCTGTGTGTCCGTGCGTGTGTCTGTGTTGGTCCGTGCGTGTGTGTGTGGGTCCGTCCGTGTGTGTGTGGGTCCGTCCGTCGTGTGCGGCCGTGCGTGTGTGTGGTGGTGGGTGTGTGTGTGTCGTGCGTGGTGTGTGTGTGCGTGCGTGTGTCTGTGTTGGTCCGTGCGTGCGCGTGCGTGTGTGCGTGTGTGCGTGTGTGCGCGTGTGCGCGTGTGCGTGCGCGCGTGTGCGTGCGCGCGTGTGCGTGCGCGCGTGTGCGTGCGTGTGTGCGCGTGTGTGGGTCCGCGCGTGTGTGGGTCCGCGCGTGTGTGGGTCCGCGCGTGTGAGTGTGGGTCCGCGCGTGTGAGTGTGGGTCCGCGCGTGTGAGTGTGGGTGGGTCCGTCTGTCTGTGTGTGTGGGTGGGTGGGTGGGTGGGTCCGTGTGTGTGTGTGTGGGTGGGTCCGTGTCTGTGTTGGACGGTGGGTCCGTGAGGGTGTTGGACGGTGCGTGTGTGTGTCGGACGGACGGTGGGTCCGTGTGTATGTGTGTGTGATTTTGGAGACAAATTTGTGACCAAAAATCTCCCCTTTGTAAAACTGGTATAAAAATGCAGAAAGTTTTGTGTGATGGGTAGGGTTACTGTAAGGGGATAGAATATACAGTTTGTGCAGTATAAAAACCATTATGTCTATGGAATGTCCCCATTTAGATAGTTAAGTAAATGTGTGTTAATCTGCAGGCATGGGAAAGAAAGGCAAGGAGCTGAACACTGAGAGGGATTTCTTCATGAGAATGAAATGCACAGTCACGAGTCGGGGGCGCACAGTCAACCTCAAGTCAGCCGGCTGGAAGGTGAATAACTTCTCTTTTAGGACAAGCGCTGACCTGAAATCAGGCTTTTTGTAACACTTAAAGATAATGGTTGTTCTTGCAGGTCCTGCACTGCACAGGGCACCTGAAGGTGTGTAACAGCTGTCCCACACGAGTGCTCTGTGGTTTTAAAGAGCCGCCGCTCACCTGTGTGGTCATGATGTGCGAGCCCATTGCCCATCCATCAAACATCGACACACCGCTCGACAGCAAGGCGTTTCTGAGCCGCCACAGCATGGAAATGAAGTTTACTTACTGTGATGACAGGTATCTCCCCTCTCCAAACACACAAACCTGCATTCGTGGAGTAAATGTGCATTTTGTGTAAATTGTATTATGAATTGACACTGGAGTCACTCATTAATGCTAAACACATTTCCTGTTGCCTAAGTAAATGTGGTTATAGGTTTCTAAATGTTATATTTTTCAGCTTTATTTTAATAAATGAAAAGGATTTTTAATTGATTTGTTTTAGTTAGCAAGAACAACACTGGTAGGATGATAAATCTTTACAATAAATTATCATGTATAAATAAAAAGTACACCCATACGTACCATGAGCCAAAATATAAAGGTCACCATCTGCAGCAGGACAGATATGTAAATGGGCACAAAGCGAAAGACTTCAATGGCTAAGTTAAACGCAGTTGACACTCCAGGCCCGAGCATTTCAGTGTCGTTGTGGAAATGTCTCAGTAGCATTACTGAACATTACGGTCATTGTTTACACTGTAACATTTTGACTCTTTCCGACAATGAACTCACTATTCCCTACATAGTTCAAAGTGTTTGCCGTCATATTTTCTGTGATTTAATGCCCAGTCAAATAATCACAACGCTGCTACCCTGCTAATGAAGTTAACAGAGAGAGGCATTTAGGGATCTTACGGTACGTTATTGTTTTAAAATGCATAAACACCAGAAGTTCATGATAGTCTACTAAAAATGATAATACTGTATATACATTAAATGTGTATATACTAAATATAAAAGATTTGTGACCATTTCAAACAAGATTTTTTTTTTCTACATATTTAAAATAATATTGTACTTTTTGACACTTGACAACCTGAACACACCTTGTCTTAAAATGCCAAATTAGCTGATGTTTAGAGGGTTTTTTTTATTTTATTTTTTTATTTTTTTTAATGAGGGTTTATTCTCCATACAGTAACACTAATTACTTTTCCCTCAAAAAAAGTCAAAATGAGTTTTAAGTCAGACATTGAAAACATGTTCATCATTCAAGACGGATGTTCAAGTCGTAGAAATAGCATTTTAATATTTGTTATAATAACCAGTGTTGGGAACGTTACTTTAAAAAAGTAATTAGTTATAGTTACTCACTACTTGTTCCAGAAAGTAACTGAGTTAGTAACTGAATTACTCTATAATAAAAGTAACTCGTTACCAGGGAAAGTAACTATTTGCATTACTGTTAAAAAAAGACGCAGTTTTTTTAGCAGTTTTCACAAGTCAGTTGAAGAGTAGAACAGAAGTAGTGCTTGTATTGCACCTTGAAAATGCCAACTTTTCATCGGATTGCTCCTGACTCGCCATCTCTGCTGCTTCATCGAATCTCTGTTTAGCTATTGTGTGTGTGTGTGGCGCTTGTGCTGTTATGTGTGTAAAAACACTGGCTCTGATTGGCTACCAGGACACATGACTCTGCCTTAGCCAATCATAATCGCTTACCTCGTTATTAACCCACCTCCTCACTAGCTGTGTGAGCCATGGGGTGCGTTTGGATTACAGTTTATTCAATCAATACATAGTAACCTTTACTGTCTATAATAGTAACGCACATAGGCGTCGATTTCGGTGGGTACACATCCCCACCAGATTTCGTCATGAGTCATTTTGTACCCACCACTTTTTGAATCATTGAGGCACGGATGTTAATACAAATAAATAAAACATCTCCAATTAGCAGAGCATTCATTTAGTTCGCTATTAAATAAGAGATCTATCGCTAAAATGTGTTGTTTTTTAAATCAGGCTGAGCGCTCATTCCCGCAGCTATCAGTTGCATGGATAGTTGTTCTCTTGTGGCTCAAGCTGTCGCGCACGGCCTTCACTCGGACGCGCGCTTCAATCTATCGCCGTTGTGGAGACTATTCGTTCCGGTGAAATCACAAAATAAAATGCACACAAACGTGTCCCTGCTGAATATATTCAGTTTTGATGAGAGAGAAAAAAACAACTATACAAGTGCGGATTCGATTATTCGAACCTGAATCCTCTGACACGCTTGGCAAATGATCTACCACTAGACCGGATCGATGGATATATTTACTGGTTGAGCAGAGAGGCTGCACAGTTTGACAAGTTTGTACCAGCATTTCTGAAAATGCACTTCCGAATGCGTCTCTGTCCCGAGCACATTTCAAACCAAACTGACGCCCGTGGTAACGCACTGCATTTAACGTCCAGTAACGTTAACGCCGTTGTAGCGGCGGAAAGTAATTATTTAGATTACCCCGTTACTGAAAAAAATAACGTCGTTACCTAACGCCGTTCTTTTAAACGCCGTTATTCCCAACACTGACAATAACTGATAATGGGTGCCAAAAATATAGTGCCATGTTGGCCTGCATACATGTTAATGGATAATGGACTGTTTGTCTGTGAAGCTTACATTAGGGAATGGAAAAAAAAAAACTGGAAAAACATTAAAGACCAGATGAGACATGTTTAATGGACGTAATGATTGGTTAAATGTTGAAAAGTTCCATAGTAGCAGTCCCTGCTTCCTAGAAGAGCTCTGACTTATGTCACCTTCAGAATAAGAGAAAAGTATAGTCATTTCACTTACTCAACCACATATCCAGTGGTAATTATGGTCATTATTATGATGTCAGCGCTCACAAATTTAGAGAAGATTGGTCTAAAACATGGTTATTTCATTTTTGGAGCACAGCGTCTTTGGAAAGAGGAGTCCAAGGCCTTCATTAAACAAACAACCTATTTGTTTTATTTCAAAATAGCTTTTAAACTGTTTTCCCATTTTTCTCATAGATGAAAAAAACACCTGTTTGTGTGCATGTGCGTGTGCATGTGCATGTGCGTGTGCATGTGCGTGTGCATGTGCGTGTGTGTGTGTGTTGCCTCATCAGCTCAGAGGTGGTTAGTTCAATGACAGGAGAATAGAGGGCTCTTTAATGAACAGAAGCCTGCAGACACACTCATGCATACAGAGTCAGTGACCTGCAGCTGTCTGGCATTATGTAACTTCAGTACAAGGATCAGCTCAATACACCAAACGCACACTTTCATAACCAAATAATACCCCTGTCACATTCATTACACACAATAACACATTGCCTTGTGCTCTTGATTCAAGAGTAAGGCCGGAGACACACTGGCTGCGTGGCGTAAGCGTCTCAGCTGCGTGGCGTGTCCTTTTTTATTTCGGCTCCCATGTTAACAGGTTAGAGCTTGCACACTGCCTGCGTGACACGCGCGTCTCAGGTGCGGCAAGAGCCGTGCGGAAAATGCGCGCATGCTAGAAATAGAACCGACGCCTATTTTTCACGCGACACGCAAGCGTATTGGAAGCATTTCCAGGCAAAATAGAATAGGAAAAGATGTTTTTATGTCATTTTGTACACGAATACATATTAATAAATTACATTTTGATGTTTGAAAGTCTAGGTTTTGACATTTAGATATAAATGTCCTTTAAAAAAAATGAAATAAATAATTATCGATTTTCAATTATTGCCATTATTTTACATATTACATATATTATACATATAATTGCATGTCATTTTATTTTTTAAACAATCGAGTCCCGGTGTCCACTACAGAGGTCATAGCATATAACATATTTTTTTTTCTAATTTGTTTCTTATGCTCTTAACAATGTGATTAGGCCTACATGAAAGGAAAAAAAAAGGAAAAAAAACTTTCTGGGCCTCAGGAGGACATAGAGATAGGACAGCACATAGTGTGTCTTCTGAGTGACGGTTAAACATCAGTTAGCCTAGGCTAAATATAGGCACTTTGCTACACAACATATGTAAATGTTATTGAAATAAAGACATGCCGCTTTTTTCTCGGATTTTTGGAAGATGTGTGATAACAGTTGAAATTGTTGTCGTAAAGGCAAAAGCAACACACCACTAATCCAAATGTAGTCTGGTCTGTCGGCGCCATCCCTCTGTTACCAGAAGCAGCAGCGCCGCGTCAGACACGCTTCTGGTGTGCAAAGACACCGAAAACGCGACGCAGCCGCCCCGCAACAGAAACGCCACGCTCACGCCACGCAGCCAGTGTGTCCCCGGCCTAAAAATGACTTAAACCATGAAGAGGAAAATGTTATGTAAAAATATTTTTTATAAAAATTGGAAAAAATGAAAAAGCCATTAATTTTTAATAACTAATAAATTATTATTACATAATAATAAAAGTGTTATTTCACTGTAGCACTTTTTTCATTAATGAAAAATGTGTGGTTGTGTGTTTATTATCAGCAATAAGTGTGGGTTACCAAACAATTGTCAGAACTATTGTTTTTATTAACAATAAATATATTTATTAAATTAATAATTTGTACATTCATAAATGTTAGTACAGAGCTAATTTTCCCTTGACCAGGTCTAATTTAATTTGTAAAGTGTAACATGTTCAATGTAAAAAAAATTCTCCATATACAGTTCTGTCATATACATATTATCCTTTAATATAAGGATATATTAAATATTTAATATATATGTGATTTCTCATTGATTCTAATTGTTCACCCTCAGAAAACACTAGTTCTCTGAAAACTCAGCCAAACAAATCACATGAAATGGATCATTATTAAATTGGCTTAAAACAGACTAATCTTGTACAGATCAAAGAAAATCGCTGAGAGCTTTAGAACAATTATGTGTGTGTGTTAATATTAGTTGCCTCTCACTTTTCCAGAGTTACCGAGTTGATGGGTTACAGTCCTGAAGATCTTCTCGGTCGCTCTGCATATGACTTCTACCACGCTCTGGACTCCGACAACGTCACCAAAAGCCACCAGAACCGTATGTGTCATTCATCTCTGCTACAAAACATACACTCCTAACATTGCCTTACCATTGCGTGCATCAAACGATGCCATGTGAGCGAACCGGGGAAGAGGATTAGAGAGTGTGGTTAGAAAGCAAGAGCTTCTAAGAAAGAGCAGCGGATCAGGTCAGCACAGGCGGCGAGGTTTGCGTTCCCAAGGTTTACTGTTTCAACCCTTTAACACAGAACAAGTCAGCATTAAACCGCTCTGTGTGTAACTGCTATCTGATATCTGAAACTTCACAGCAACATGTCTATACAGTATATGTACAGTACTTACACGTATGGAGACACATGCAAGTACACATTTGGACTCTATATCGATTAAACAAATTAAACATTTGTTGAAAAACTATTTGTTCAGAATACCACGCATAAAATGTCCTTACTACACGACAGATATCACTGACATATGTGAGATATCATACCGGTCTCTGTGTCCTAGGCTCTCTAAAAAGGAAAAAAAAAAGGGGCCAATCAGAAATGTTCTCTGCCTGTCAATCATTTTGCACATTCATAAAACATTTAGATTAAAGACATTAATACTTTTTTCAGCAAGAATACATTAAATGGATCAAAAGTGACATTAGAGACATTCATAGACATTACGTAGCCCCGACCTGCGTTCGTTGTGTTCTGTCTTCCAGCTTGTATTTCCACAGCATGAAGGTAAGATTTTACGGATTTATGAATGAACTGTTTGTTTTGAAATCTTCCCGGTCTGCTGACATTTATGACATCCAATTCAAACATGACAATGCTCATGATAACTTTCATTAACTCTACAATAAGTTAATCCTCTTCGACAGCTATGCCATAAATATAATGAGCTACCCCATTAACAGAAGTTCAAACACAACATTCTAAAAATGGCTGCTCGCTTATTCGCTGGCGCATAAGGTAAAAAGATTTCTATTCTAAATGCTGTTCTTTTGAATTTTCTATTTTATCACAGTTTCCACAAAAATATTAAGCAGCACAAAGATTCTGTCATGAAACTCTAGATGCCGAATGCTGATAGGTCCTAAACTCAATTAGCTTGCAATCACATTAATTGTTTCCTGCTGTATCAGCAGCCAATGAGCTTGCTGTTCAACTTTCAAATACTTTCAGAAACCCCCCACCTTCCCCAGCTCCACCTGTATTGATAGTTTTTTTTTAACAAAAGAAAAATTCTAAATGTTTTGCTGATGCAAGACTTTTATTTTGAAAGACTTGCGTGAAAGCAGCTGACACTTCAGTCAGATAGACTGAGAAAAACGCTTTGTACTGATTCAGTAGCTGCTGTCAGATGAGATGTTGTGAGAGTATATGTCAGTGTCATTATGCTATCGTTATTTTTTGTAGCTTGTTATGAAATAAAATATCTCTCACTTCAGAAAAACGAACTTTAGCTGTTATAGTACGCTAGTAGCGCACACTCTTCAATTGCATGCGCGAATGCGGCGGCATGCGCTGTGTATCACTTCACTATATATAAAGCGCAAAAAAAACGCCGTAGTTATGCTGTCAATAGAAAGTCACGAAATAACAATACCAATAAATCACGTTACTGGTACGCCATGTTTTAGCTGAGATTTGCATGCAGGAATGATGTTCATTCTATTCATCAGCAGCCGTTTCCATGTTTCATTAACAGTTAATGTTGGTATTATGTGTTCACCATGGTAACTGTTGTTTCCATAACCCCAAAATGCCACTTTATTTTCACTGTTATTTTGTATATTTTTAAATGACTATGGTGGCTCATACCAACTTACTAACATTGTGTTAACAAAATTGCTATTTAATAGCCTTACCTTATAAACCTACTGTTTACTCATCAGTAGTATTACTCATTTTCTTACAATTGATGTGTATGTTAAGTCAAGTCAATATACACATATATATGTATATATGTAGATGTTACAGGGATTATTGGGGGAGTAGACCGGCTCAAGTTGTTCATTAAAATGAAAGTATAGGCTCTGGTGAAGTACACAGTCTCTTTATTTCTTTAAAAAAAACATATATAGACAAACATGCAACAAATACCAAACAAAATAAAGGGGCCGTGATAGGGGCCAGATTGATTTACTTAGACAAAGTCTAATTTAGTGCAACCCAGGAAAATTGTAACACACGTGCCAAATGTACTACACAACCATCAAATCAAAAGATATCACTATCACTGCATCACACCACCTCCTAATAAGGGAGACATGGTTACGTCCAGTGCAAAGCCCCATAAACGGCCAAACAAAATAAGGAAAAAAATAAGGAAATAAAATACACTATACAATGGACAAAAACCGACTAAAGAAAAGAAAACCAATAACCAATACCATATTCACAGGAAATTAACAAAATCAAACAAACGAATCCAAACAAATACAGTCGTAAATAAACCATAAATACTGGGAAAAACAGTGGTGTAGTGCACCATCAGCAGCCAGATTAATCTGCCAAACATAATAAACATTCAGCACATCTACATTTGTACACCTTTGAAATATACAATTAACATTAGGACCATACAATTAACATTAGGACCATACATTTCATTTATACATCTTTCTATAAAATATAAAACCACATAAATCATTTCATTACCTCCACAATGTGTCCTAATTTATACTGAACACGTCATATCACACGTCCCGAACGCGATGGCAAGCTTGTTAGGTTACCGGGAACTGTCAGCAACATGAACAGGGGAAACTGAATGATATGATACGCACCGGTCCAAGTGAATGACCGCGATGCCAGGTTTGTTACCAGGGATTATTGGCAACATGAACCGGTAAGCGGTACCCTCAGCGTGCAGCAGCTCTTCCCACTCACAGCAATTCCACGGCAACCAAGCATGTGCGTGTCTCGCACACCATTGTACCACACCCCCCTTTAAATCGCTTAGGCGGAAATGACGCTGGACGCATTCTCCCGTGAAGTCGGTCACAATAGTAAAAATTATAAGCACTGACAACCCACATCACACACCCCTACTTTAAAAATTCGCCATCCCGGTGATAATACTCCTATAGCCATGGTCTAAATACTGTTAAATGTGAGTTCAATACCGCATCCAGAGATACAGGCTGAGGTAACCGAAATGGATTTGAGTGACATCCAGCAGTGGGACGTGTAGTACGCCTGACTGAGGAAGGGATTATATCCTCTCTACCTAATCCATTACCAATTAGAGCAGGTGGACCACCACACTCTGCATTTTCAGGTGAAGCCAGACTTTCACTTGGTGTAACAACATTCTGGTCCCCAGTCCCCCTAACAACATCTACCTGACCTCCCGAACAAGGATAGGGATGCGACTGTATTCCTGGTTCCATTGGCCCCTTACTTATTCGACCTAAAGCACTTGGGTGGGAAACCGTGACTTCCACAACCAATCCATCCTCTCCCTCAAATTCAATCTCTTTCTCCACTCCTTCACTACTCTGTACTCCTCTCTCCGCCACCGGGGCCATGATGATTTGTGAGGTCGGGACCGGCTTTAACTCAGATCTATGAAGGCACATAGAAGGACCTATGCCCTCTCGCCGTCGCACTTCATAAACATTTCCACGGTCATCCTTGCATTCTACCACTTCAAACAAGTTAGGAGACCATGCATCTTGGATCTTATTGCGCCCCAAAGGGTGACTCCTACAATAAACCAACGTGCCTGGACCAAGTATAAAGGCCCCATTTGGTGGCACTATTCCCTGGGGCGGGGCCTTCTCCTCCAGACATCTCCGTGCACTATCATAAACTAAAGACAAATGCTCTTTATGTTGGAGGATCCAGTTGCTCACACAACCTCCTACTAACTCTTCCTCTGCTACACCCAAGAGGAAATCAATCGGTAACTAAGGCTTCTGGCCAAACATTTGTTCGTAAGGGGAGTGCTGTGTGGACTGAAGAACAGTGGTGTTATACGCAAACAACAGTTGCGGAAGGAAGTGTGGCCACTTCCCTTTCTTATCTGGAGGCAAGGTCCTCAACAAATCGTGCAACGTCCGATTAAAACGTTCGCACTGCCCATTCCCCTGAGGGTGATATGGGGTAGTACGACTCTTTTGGATCCCATAAATGTCACAGAGATGTTTAAACAACTCGCTCTCAAAGCTTCGGCCTTGATCAGAATGTATACGCTTAGGTACGCCATACACACAAAACCACTTGTCCACCAGTACGGTTCTTGCTCTCTGATCTGAGGTAGCAAAGGCTTGAGTAAACTTGGAGAACACGTCAGTCACCACCAGAACATTCTCTTGGCCGTTGCTAGCTCGTTCCATGAGAGTAAAATCAATTGCGAGAATTTCTAAAGGTCGGGATGCAGGCAGACTTCCCATAAAGGTGCGGAATTTAGGCTGTGTGGCCTTAGCTTGTACATGCACTACACCACTGTTTAACATTCTTCCACATTCACGGCCAATAGCATCTTTCCCTTAACAAGGTCATGGTTCGCTCGACACCCTGATAGCCATGGTTATTGAGTACATTATTAAGAACCTCAGTCCGTAAAGCAATAGGAAGTAATAACTGAAAAACAGTCTCTCCTGCTGGTGGAAGCTGTACTTGTCGATATAAGACTCCTTGATCCTTTCTAATCCGAGGCCACTGCCTAACCAACTCTCTAAGACCTACATGGCTCTGATCTACTTTTCCCTTTGAGGGCGCTGTTCCCCTCTTCCAGTGTCTCAAGAAAATTCCAATCACCGGATCGGAGGACTGCAGTGCAATTAGATCACATTTCTCTCGCACCGGTACCGCATTTATAGCTGAGGCTTTAGCATCATAGGGGTTTAACTTTAAAACCGGCTGGTGCGCAATAACCTCAACTGGAACTACGGTCCCTGCATTGCTCATCATCTGACTACTCATAGTGTGGGAGGGAAGACGTGACAATGCGTCCTCATTACGATTAGCCGCCCCAGGTCGATACCGAAGTTCAAAATCAAAAACAGCCAGCTTTGAAGCCCAACGCTGTTCTACGGCTGCCAATTTTGCAGTTTGCAAATAACTCAAGGGTTTATTATCGGTATATACAATTAACTTGTTGCCCATCAGGTACTCCCTGAACTTCTCCGTTATTGACCATTTTAAAGCCAAAAGCTCCAATTTCATCGAGCTATAGTTTGACATATTTGTTTCAGGGGGCCGCAACCCTCTACTTGCAAATGCAATCGGCCTAGTCTGTCCCCCCTGGTCTTGAGACAAAACTGCTTCGAGACCATGGTGACTTGCGTCAATTTCCAAAATAAAAGGTTTAGAAAAGTCAGCATATCCCAACACCGGAGTATGCACCAACTTCTCTTTAAGGGTCACAAAAGCTCTTTCACAATTATCAGTCCAATGTTGTTCAAAGGAGCCTGTAGTTCTACTAACCGCCCTCTTACCGCCTTGCAGTACTCCCACCAACTTATGCAAGGGTGCAGCAACCGATGCAAACCCTTCAACAAATCGGCGATAATATGAAGCAAAGCCTAAAAAGGAACGCAATTCTGTCACACTACTAGGCCTCTGCCACTGGGCAACAACACTAACCTTTTCAGGGTCAGTAGCCACTCCCTCTGCCGAAATAATGTGCCCCAAATATTTCACCTCAGTCTGGAACAGATGGTATTTTTGTAGCTTCAATTTCAAGTGATATTGCTGGAGTCGTCCCAGCACCATTTCTAACCTCTCCAAATGCTGCTGGAAAGAAGTTGAAAAGACCACTATATCGTCAAGATATAAAAGCAAAGCATGAAATCGTTGGTCACCAAATATCCTTTCCATGAGGCGCTGGAAGGTACTAGGCGCATTGCACAACCCAAAGGGCATCCTAGTAAACTCAAAGAGCCCAAAGGGCGTGCAAAACGCAGTCTTCTCTTGATCTTGACTGGCTATAGGAACCTGGTTGTATCCGCTAGCTAGATCTAAGGTACTAAACAACCTAGCCCCAGCCAATGCGTCCAAGGACTCCTCAATCCGTGGGAGAGGGAAGGCGTTCTTACGGGTTCTTGAATTTAGTTGTCTAAAATCTACACACAGCCTAATTGAACCATCCTTCTTTTGTACAACAACAACTGGAGATACATACGGACTGCAACTTTGTTTTACCACCCCTTGATCTACCAGCTCTTGAATATGCCTCTTTACCTGATCGTATTGAGAAGGAGGTAACCTACGATAACGCTGTCGCACTGGAGTTTTGTCCATCAAAGGAATTGTATGCTCAACCAAGGTAGCACAGCCCAAATCACCCTCCCCATGACTAAAGATGTCACTATACCTCTCCAGTAGAGTGCGGGCCTCCAATACTTCCTGAGAAGACAGATTAGGGCAAACTAACTGTGAAAAATCCATGGGAGAGTGTTCTTCAACTGCCACAGCTTGAACTACAGCTATCTGTTCTCCAGTGGATCTCTGTGAATTTAGATCTACTTGTGTTGTTGACTGCATTGAAACTAGATGAAAGTCTCCAAGGACTACCTTAGGCCGAATCCATCGATCCTGAGTCCCTACATTTACGACCGGAACCTCCAGCCTCCCTTGAGTTACTGGCAGAAAGGCAGAAGATATAATCAAATCACAGGGTAAGTGACAATTCTCCAAAGGCAAAGGCTCCAGCAAACCTGAAGAAAATGTGGATCCCAGCCCAGTATGACAAATAGCAGGAACATACTTTAAAGTATCAGCTGGAACCAGAACAGCAGGTCCAGGACGACCCCGAACACGGCCAACCAGCCCTGTCTCCAGGGCCCGGTCAAGCTGTCTGCATTTCGCCATAGCCTTCTTCCATTCTTTTCCTGAAGCTTGTACCCCTAGATGTTGAAACAAAGAATCTCCATGCTGTATAAATAACTCTTGATAACACTGATTGATCACGTTCATTCCTAACAAGCCAGCAATCTGGCTATGCTGTCCTTGACCCGCACTCCTTCTGAGTTCTCCACTACTAGAATTCCCATACCAGGAAGTAATCTGCACAATACTTGGACATCCACCTCCAAGTAGCCCAAATATGGAATGGCGAGACCATTAGCAGCCTTTAAATTTAGCCAGTTGCAAGCCTGCAACTCTGTTCCCAAAGCCGGCTGAAGATGTTAAAAAAAAAACTGTTCGGTAATCGTGGTCACCATAGGACCGGTGTCTAGCAAACAAGTTAAAGGTAACCCCCCAATCATCATTTCTACTGTAGGACAATCTCCTATAAGCTTAGTGCCATCATGTCCTTTGAAGCCCGAAAACTCCCCTTCCGTTGCCTGGGCACCAGCACCGGAGGGTTCTAGTTTTCCGAGTGATCAAGAGGGGCTCTAGATGTAACATTGGACTGACTTGAACTTCGTGGGCGATCCCCTCCAGCAACATTCTGAGATGACTTCAGATCTACCTTCCAAAACCTAGCAATGTGACCTGCTTTATTGCAACGAATACATATAGGTTTACCATCTGGCTGGTAGGGAAAATTAGTACCACGTGGACGCACATCATACCTCTTAGGAGACACTGGTGGTTCAAGGTGTCTCATGATAGTCTAATTGTGCTTGTTGTTTACGCAAGCACTCCTTTATTTCAGTCAACTCATCTACTGACTGTACTGCAGCTACATTTGTTTGAATCTCCCCAGCCCTGCCCTGAGCACTATATGAATAAGCACGAGGCCTTTGACTAGCCAAGCGTTCTCCTTCTACCCACTGGATAGCTTCAGTACGAATATCCAAAAAGGAGGCAGAAGGATCCATATGTACCCTTCGCTTCAACTCTCGTCGCAACATGCTATCCTTAACATGCTCAATAAACTGGTCCCTAAGAACAGAATCAGGATTGGCAAAACATTGTGGATCTCTTCGCTTAACTGCCTCAATAAGGGACATAAGGGCATGAGAATATTCCCTCAGTGATTCTCCCTCCATCTGTTTTCGTTGAAAGAACTGAGTCTGCAGCCCTATGTAAGATTTAGAACAACCATAGGTCTCCCGAAGAATGGAAAAAATCTTTTCTGGAGTATTTCTTTCTGCAGGGGTCCTAAACCTCATCTCAGCCTTTGCCTCGCCTTCCAGTAAATCAAACACAAAAAAAGGTGTTCATTGTCTGACATATGACGTAAAGTCAAAGAGCTACGCACCTCCTCTATCCAGTCCTCAACTCCCAACGAATCCTGGGAAGCCTTTCCTGAGAAACGAAGACACTTTCTTTCCCTTGGGACATACACATATCGCTCGGTTACCACTGGAAGAGATGGTATAGACACAGGAGTTGGTAGATAATTAGTTAAAGGGATAGGCACCGAAGAAGGGCCCTCCAACAAATCATTAGCAGGGGCAGCTACTACTCTCTGCGTGGTTTCTTCTCTAAGCCTGGCATTTTCTGACTGCAATTGTTGTACCAATTCAGTTAAGGCCTGCACTTGCGCTGCCATTTCCTCTGCCATATTATAATAAAGCAAAAAGCAAAAAAAATAATGATAATTTGCATATGTGCACCACTCAAAAGATGGACAATCTGATGTTCCCAGCCGATGCTCAGAGCCCTTTGACGATGATCCAAATCTTCAACCACTGCTTTTCCCAGTACACAAACTCATATAACAAACAACCAAAAGGAAAAAAAAGAAAAACCGTGCACCATACACCCACAGTCTCAATACTAGAATCCTGCCAACCACGCCAAATGTTACAGGGATTATTGGGGGAGTAGACCCGCTCAAGTTGTTCATTTAAATGAAAGTATAGGCTCTGGTGAAGTACACAGTCTCTTTTATTTCTTTAAAAAAAAACATATATAGACAAACATGCAACAAATACCAAACAAAATAAAGGGGCCGTGATAGGGGCCAGATTGATTTACTTAGACAAAGTCTTGGGCTGGAAATAACAGTCTCCGCTAATTTACTGCAACCCAGGAAAATTGTAACACACGTGCCAAATGTACTACACAACCATCAAATCAAAAGATATCACTATCACTGCATCACACCACCTCCTAATAAGGGAGATATGGTTACGTCCAGTGCAAAGCCCCATAAACGGCCAAACAAAATAAGGAAAAAACAAGGAAACAAAATACACTATACAATGGACAAAAACCGACTAAAGAAAAGAAAACCAATAACCAATACCATATTCACAGGAAATTAACAAAATCAAACAAACGAATCCAAACAAACACAGTCGTAAATAAACCATAAATACTGGGAAAAACAGTGGTGTAGTGCACCATCAGCAGCCAGATGAATCTGCCAAACATAATAAACATTCAGCACATCTACATTTGTACACCATTGAAATATACAATTAACATTAGGACCATACATTTCATTTATACATCTTTCTATAAAATATAAAACCACATAAATCATTTCATTACCTCCACAATGTGTCCTAATTTATACTGAACACGTCATATCACACGTCCCGAACGCGATGGCAAGCTTGTTAGGTTACCGGGAATTGTCAGCAACATGAACAGGGGAAACTGAACGATATGATACGCACCGGTCCAAGTGAATGACCGCGATGCCAGGTTTGTTACCAGGGATTATTGGCAACATGAACCGGTAAGCGGTACCCTCAGCGTGCAGCAGCTCTTCCCACTCACAGCAATTCCACGGCAACCAAGCATGTGCGTGTCTCGCACACCATTGTGCCACACCCCGCTTTAAATCGCTTAGGCGGAAATGACGCTGGACGCATTCTCCCGTGACGTCCGTCACAATAGTAAAAATGATAAAAACTGACAACCCACAACATATATATATATATATATATATATATATATATATATATATATATATATAATATATATATATATATATATATTATATATTATATTAGACTGTCTCATCATAATACATACAACATATACATCAGCCACAGTTACTCATCTCTCATCTTTTTACCATCAACCTGCTGCCTGCACCTAATTGCCTTTTAAGCTTTCATTTATCTCTCTCTTTCTTGCTAAGCAGAGGTGAAACCTAATATCTGTTGACGTTCACAAACAGACTGTCCGCACAAAGCAAACAACGAGATATATACCCCCACCCACTCCCCGAAACAAATTGCATTTCAGACAAATTGCATTTCGCATACATGTTTGAGTTATGAATACGATTCAAAAGAGCCTTATTGAATTGGCTCTATTAAGGATGAGCGTAGCAGCCATTAGGACATCTTGAACCCCATTAGGAGTGACAGAGGAGATAAGAACACAGCAGTAGGCAGCTACGGTGTTCCTCAGCCTGGCCAGGTGTCCCAGATTGCTCCATAATCAGATGCTGGATGTGGAGTGGCTTCTGTCCACCGTGACGTTAACATGTAATTAGAGTCTTTTCAAAGTGTGTAGAGGAGAAAAAAAAAGTGTTGATCTGGATTAGGCTTGTTGAGAGGAAGAGAGTGGGGCTTCCTCGTGACTGTGGGTTTCAATCCACCACTTATTTGTCTTTCTTTTCTCACCAGAGCTCATTTTCATCACTTGAACTTTCTAAGAGCTTCTATAATTTATCAAACAACCAGAAAAAAAACCCCATCCATTCCCATACATGAAGACACAGTCTTACGAATTGTATACTTTTCACAAAAAAATACAAAATACATTTAGAAGCACTCTTCATACAGGGTGACGGTTCTTGATTTTCTGTTACTCTCCCATTCACTTTTGAGAGAACTTTTGCTCTGATTTCGTCGTCATAAAATTTGCCTCTGGTAGCATCTACACTGTACATTTTTGCCTAAAAAATGCCTGTAAAAACAAAAAATGACTAACCAAAAATTATTAAAATGAAGTTGAATTTTTTTTGTAAATAAGTACAAATATGTAAAATAACTCTTTCCCCGCCAGCGTTTAAAAAAAAAAGTTGCCAGCCAGCGCCAGCGTTTTGATCATTTTCACAAATTTTGAATGGCAGAGGCCCATATACTGTATATGTATGGATGTATGTAATGAATATGTACACCTTTTTAGATTTTATATGTATTTTTGTATTTTTTGTTTTATAAATATCTGAACATGCAACACTTTAATGTGGGTAAGTTTCATAAAAAAAAAAACCTCACGAGAAAATCCCATTTAAAAAAATAATCTGGATCATATTTAGAATGATCATCAAAATACAGATGGAGTAGACTGAGTACATCAACTCCCCTAATACTTGCACAGTCCTATAGCTCATCCTGGGTCGACATTTCATTCAGTAACATTAGATAGTTTTGATTTATATGTGGTTTACTGTTTCTTTTACATATGCATATGATTACATATGAGATCACCTGTTTCTGCATCTTCTTCGCATGTGTTTTAAACGAGAGATTCAGTACTCTTAAGAAGATGCGTCATAGCACCACTAGCATATAACAGTGAAAACACGGAAAGCCGAAAAATTCTGTCAATGGCAGGGGAGCCTTTTCTCACAAATGATGGAAATTTCCGTCAATGGCGGGGAAAGAGTTTTGAGAAAGAGAATTGCCGTTTTTGTGCGCGTCTATTTAAATGTAAATGAGGTCCCCTTTCAAGAAGCAAGAGGGCGGAGCTTCAAGAGCTCGTTCTCTGGCATACCGGCAACAAAAAAACAGGACAATCTCACACACTGAAAATGTCAGAAACTTTCAGTAGCGGTTTTCAGCCTTATATATTCAGTCATCTGACTGTACTGTGCATAATAATTGCGTTTAAAAATTACGCAGACGGGTGTGCATGGTGAGATAAAAATAACGACATAGCTCTGGTCTCCTGGTGCCTCCATGTGCTGTCCCCACTTCTGCAATCATGATTATGAGCTTGTCGCATTAACATTTCAGTTCTTTAACAAAATTAACAAAACTGTTCTTTTGAATTGTAATACTATTTCACAATATTACTGTTTTTACTGTATTTTTGATCAAATAAATGCAGCCTTGGTGAGTTAAGAGACTGACAAAAATTGTACTGATGCCGAAATTTTGAACGGTAGTGTACATAGAAAAATATCTTTCCTATATTTTTAAACAATATGCATGTATGACTCTATATTTAGCTATTATTGTAGCTTTCCTGTAGCTCAAACAGTAGAGCGTTGGCACTTCCAATGCCAAGGTCATGGGTTCGATTCCCAGGGAAAGGAATGTAAATGTGTACCTTGAAATGGAATGGATAAAAGTGTCTGCCAAATGCATAAATGTAATGTAAATTCAGTGGAGCCGAGCTTGTTGACTCAAGGACACTTGCCTCTTCTTAGAACCTACAGAACATATTTCTATGCGACTTCCTTTCCAACTGCGTGTATGAAGTTGCAAGGCTTTCTACGACAACACTGCCGTCCTGCAGAGCAGTGCAAGCACAGGCCGGGAATGAACCGTATGACCCGAAGCCAATGCTTTCCCACGACAGATCTGGACCGAGTCCAGGGCGAACGTGCCATGGAGACAGACTGTCAAAACTCAGACCAGCAATCCCTCATTGTCTGCGTCTCTGTTTGTCCTGTTGCTTATGTTAGCTTTCCCTTGATGGGTCTGGCTGTCTGTCCCAGTTTGTTATAGCTACCCAAGGCCCACTTTCTCATTAGACATGTTGTTTTGGAGATCTCTGAGAAAGCATTTGGACCGACCGGTCAATCAAAACAAATCAGTACAAAATTTAGAAGAAAAAGTTGATTTTAAAAAAATTGATGTGTTCTAAAAATGGCTTTTACATTACTTTCTGCTCTTTCCTCTTTAGTGTGCAGTAAAGGCCAGGCGGTGAGTGGTCAGTACAGGATGTTGGCTAAGAATGGCGGCTATGTGTGGGTGGAGACCCAGGGTACCGTCATCTACAACAGTCGCAACTCCCAGCCCCAGTGCATTGTGTGCGTGAACTACGTGCTGAGGTGAGGCGAAAAAAAAAAAGAAAGGTGAAAATGCCTGGGATGTGTTTGTACTGCATCTACACTTTCTGTTCTCTGGCTCATCGACGCTTGTAGTCCAATTGAAGACAAAAAATACAACTTAAAGGGATATTTCACCCAAAAATAAAAATAACCCCATGATTTGCTCACCCTCAAGCCATCCTATGTGTATATGACATTCTTCTTTCAGACGAATACAATCTGAGTTATATTAAAAAAAATGTCCAAGCTCTTCCAAGCTTTGTAATGGCAGTGAATGGCCGTTTCTGTTTTGAAGTCCATCAAAGTGCATCCATCCATGATTAAAGTTCTCCACGGGTTCTGGGGGGTTAATAAAGGCCTTCTGAAGTGATGCGCTCGTGTAAGAAAAATATAAATTTTTAAAACTTTATCGACTAATATAACTAGCTTCTGGCAGACGGTCTATGCAGGTTGACTTGCGCCAAAAGAGTAACACTTGACGATGTAGGATGTAGGAGTATCGTAAGCTTTGACGCCTCTCGTGGTTCAAACAAACAGGGCTGGGTAACAAACTCAAGCTCCTCCGACATTTCCCTTTAAATAATATTAAACTTTATTTTCTATATCGCCTTTACTTTTAAAGGCGATATAGAAAATAAAGTTTATTATCCTGCAGTTTTAGCATCTCAAAGCGCTTCACAAGAATAGAAAGGGATTAAAACATACAAAACAAACAATGCGTTAATGGGAGAAATTTTAAAAATAAAATAAAATGCCAAATAAAAACATACTATCAAAAGTCCAATAAAATATTAATAATATGACAATTACAGACAATCATGTAAAAGCTACCCTAAACAAATAAGTTTTAAAGGACGATTTAAAAATACTAATGCCTAGTTCACACTACATGATTTTAAGCCCAATTTAAGCCCGGTTTGCAAATCGTTGAGCTCGCCGACAGGTCAGGATGTTATCGCGTGCAAGTCGCGGGGGATTAGCGGGCGATGAACACTCGCCAATCTGTTAGTATGAAAGAGCCAACAACGCATCAAAGACGCTCGCAGATGCCTCGCAGCCGCGTCACCGAGCCCAGAAAAATATCTAGCATGCTAGATATCCAGAGCTGTCGCACGACTCAGCCTCACGTGATGTCTTGAGCTACAGCCAATCAGAGCAAGGCATGGGTTGAGGTCACCGGGTAAATACGCGGGTAAATACGCGGTTAAATACGCGGGTAAATACGCGATTTTCAAAGAAACACGGAAGAAGATGAGTTTACAGAAAGATGAGCAACATGTCGTCAAGAAAGCAATGGATTTTTCTCAGAGCAAATCATCGCGCAAACAGTTTGCAGCACTAGTTTCTGTCTGACGTCTATATTCGTGTGTTGTGTTCTTCTTCGTCGCTGGGTATTGGCGCGCGTGCTGTTTCGCGTCATATCCGGTTCGTTTTGTTGCGTGATTTTTCGTGACAAAACGTGGTTTGTAGACAAGATAGAATTGTTTGGTGACAGAGTTGTTGTCAACTCATCTAGTGCGTTACCTCCTGTTGCGGATCAATCACGCTGTGTCGTGTGGTGTGAACAGCTCAACAACTTGAGCACTCCTGATTTCACAGAGAGCAAATCATGTAGTGTGAACCGCACAGTTCAGCCCGACGTTTTAAAATCATGTAGTGTGAACTAGGCTTAAGGGATTCAGCTTGCCTAATCTCAGCTGGCAGGGAATTCCAAAGTTTTGGAACAATTGAAGAAAAAGCCCTATCACCCATGGATTTTAAACGAGTAAGAGGAACAATTAAAAGGCCAGCTAAAAGGAGATCACGTGCTGCTGTGTAAGGGGTTAAAAGCTCAGAGAGATAATGAGGTACCAGTCCATGCAAAGCCTTATAATTACAACTGTAATTTAATGAGGGTAGCTTTTGAAACCCCGGCCAGCAAATCATTGCAAGAATCGATGTGAGAGAATACAAAGATCTTAATTAACTTTTAAAATAGGATTTAAACCAGCTTAGTGCAGTATCAGAAACACCAAAGACGGATTCTAACTGAGTGAGTAAAATAATATGCCAAAAAGCACTAAGATCAAGAAGAATCAAAATAGAAAGACAGCCAGAATCAGAAGCGATTAACAAGTCATCAGTGACCTTAACTAATGCTGTTTCAGGACTGTGGAGTTTACGGAATCCAGATTGAAGGGGC
This sequence comes from Meda fulgida, assembly GCA_030578275.1. Taxonomy (NCBI): domain Eukaryota; kingdom Metazoa; phylum Chordata; class Actinopteri; order Cypriniformes; family Leuciscidae; genus Meda; species Meda fulgida. The sequence goes on along the minus strand of CM060628.1, from coordinate 24,925,044 downwards.
TCATGAAGATTATTTGCAGTAAGATGGGAATGCAATTGAGTAGCAACAATTCACTCTAAAATTTTGTCGAGAAAGGGAAGATTGGAAATGGGATGGAAATTATTAAGGTTGTCAACGTTTGTCTTTTTTTTCCGGTACAGGGGTCAAAGCAGCAGTTTTAAATGTTGCCAGCACAACACCAGTGCAAAGAGAATCATTTATACCACTATAAAAAAAATGCACATAAACTAGAAAAGCATGTTTGGAACAGACAGGTTGGTACAGGATCAACTATGGAAGTGACAGCTTTGATTTTTGAAACCTCATTACAAAGAGAGTGAAAGTCCAATGTGGAAAAGTTTGAGAGAGGGATGTTGGAAAAATCAGAAATGGTTGAAGGAGAAAGAGATGAAGGAAGAGTAGACATAATACATTTACGAATGTTATCAATCTTGGAACTGAAAAAATTAAGAAACTTATTACAGAGGTGAGTTGAAGCTGGAACAGTTGAATAACTGTTACAATTGAGTAGTTTGTTAATAGGATTAAACAATTGTCTTGAGTTATTCTGATTGTTGTCAATTATCTGTGTAATAAAGGCAGACCTGGCCAATGCAATTTGAGTCTTATATTCAAGTAAGTGTTCCTTCCAGGCCTGGTTATAAACAGTCAAGCCAGACATACGCCACCTACGCTCCATTGTACGACACAACGCCTTCATTGCATGCAGATTCTAATTATACCAGGGAGAAGAACGACCGAAAGAAACCAGTCGTGATTTCAGAGGAGCAAATAAGTCCAAGCCAGACGAGAGAACAGAATTTAACATGAGAACTTTGTCATTCAGCGCATCAGATGGGGAAAAACAGCTTAAGAAATAAAATCAATCAACCAATAAAATCAGAGAAATCAGAGGGTTCAATCGATCTCCATTTGCGATAGTTTATAATGTGAGAAGAGGTAGTGTTTATGTCAGGCAGTTCCATATAAAAAAAAAAATGGCCAGATGATCAGACAGCCCTAAGTCAGAGGTGCACAACTGGGACACGAATGAGCCGTTTAAAATCACCAAGTCAAGAGTGTGGCCTTTATTATGTGTAGGACAGTCCACAAGCTGGTTCAAATCGAAGCACTCCAATAAAGAAAAAAAATCTTTTGTTGTTTGTGGCGAGGGGGGGCGTGGTTCAGCCCGTTCTGTAACGGCAGGGAGAGAAAGGAGGCGAGCGGTACATAAGTAGGTCAATGACGAACACCTGTGTCTGATTGCACTTCACCTACTTGCGTACCGCTCGCCTCCTTTCTCTCTCTCCCGTTACAGACCGTGCTGAACCACGCTCCCCTCTCCACATTGTTGTTGAATCTTTTATGTCCATATGGATGTTAAAGAATTTGAGGGATAGCAAGGACAACATATCTGCAAATTCAGGTAAAAAGTCTTTAGTTGTCTTAGAGGCCTGTGGACTGTAGCTATGGCAGTGGAAGTGTGGGCAGATACGCTCAAAACAAGGCATTCAAATGAGTTAAACTGCGGAACATCCACAGGACTCGTGTTGAGTTGGTGATTATATAGCACAATAATACCCCCACCTCTGCCAGAGGATCGCGGGAGATCAAATAAACCATATCCAGCAGGAGCAAGTTCATTAAAGAGAAAACCATCAGACTCTTTGTGCCAGGTTTCCGTTAAACACACAAGGTCCAATTTTTGTTCTGTAATAATGTCAGATAACATCATAGCCTTGTTGACAGAGCGTGCGTTGAAAAGCGCCAAATTCAACAGACGAGGAGAAGATGAAACCGGAGAAACCTCTTTGCACTTAAGAACCAACAAGTTGTTAAAGTTAACCCCCATAGGCCTACACAACAGGCTTTGGGATTTGCGCAGAAATGTAGGATAAGTAACGGTGAATGATGAGAAAGAAAAGCTGCGCCTTGAAGAGCAATGTATATAGCGTGTAGGTCTCAGTATTCCAACATGACTGCAGAGAGCATATCGCACATTCGCCAAATGAAAGTTTCCCTTAAAGGGACAATGTGTAGTTTTTTAGATCTTTTTTTTTCTAAAATCAATATTTTTATTCATAAATATGTCCTCAATGGTGTACAAATACCTCTGCCAATTATCTGACTTTTTGGTACACAACAGCTACCGTAGATGCAACACGCATTTGAAAAAGCGAGGCGCTGGAGAGTACATATCGTTTGAGTGCAAAATACAATTTCACCACTAGATGGGAGAAATTCCTACACAATGTCCCTTTAAGGTTCAACAGCTGGCGAGCGGTGTACCTTAAAGCCATGTTGGAGAAGTCCACACCAGCCGAAACCTTACAATGGTGCAAATCCTGGGAGGGACAGCAGGAGAGGTGATTCCAGTGAAAAAACAGTCAGTGATAAAAGCAGTAATCCAACGGGTGAAACGTAATTCCACATCGCAATAAAATAGACAGTCTTCACATACTCCAAAACCCTTAATGAGTATCCATCAAAACTTAATTGAGAACTGAAAATAACAAAACAAACGGGAGAGAGGAGCGGCAGCCAAACGCGCCAGCGTACCCTAACTTGTAGTTTTAGACTTCTAATTCGTGAAATCTTCTGCGCTTCTGTGTTCATCATGCATCAAGGTCAAGGGTTACTGTTTCGCCGTAAATCGATGCGTACGGCCGACTGCTGGACGCTAGGTATTTTAGTTGATAGTTTTAAATATGGATATTTTCTTACACAAACGCATCGCTTCGCTTCAGAAGGCCAGAGAGCCGTGTAGAGCACTTTAATCATGCTTGGATGCTCTTATGGCCTTGTTTACTGACATTATAAAGCTTGGAAGAGCCAGGACATTTTTTGATATAACTCTGATTGCATTCGTCTGAAAGAAGAATGTCATATACACCTAGAATGGCTTGAGGGTGAGTAAATCAAGGGGTGATTTTCATTTTTGGGTGAACTATCCATTTAAAGGGACGGTTCACCCAAAAATGAAAACTATGATTTTTTTTTTTTTTTCTGTGGAACATAAAAGGAGAAAGTTTGATGAATGTTCACACAACCCAAAACTCCTCCTTTCCATGTTGTATGTGTGGTGACAAAAGAAGCTATCAACCTTCAATTGTGCTCTCTTTTAATAGTGACGTTGAGGAGAAATCCATGATCTTCTCTATGGACCAGACTGAGTGTCTGTTCAAGCCTCACACCTTGAACGGTTTCTTCAGTCCAAGCAAAAGTGCCCTGGCCAGTGATCCAGGTGAAGCGCTCTTCACTAAACTCAAAGAGGAGCCCGAAGAGCTCACCCAGCTGGCACCTACACCCGGTGACACCATTATCTCTCTTGGCTTTGGTGAGAACAATATTTTTTTGCAGTTTTGGGCCAATATGGGATTTACAATGGTACCAATATCAGGGAACAGGTTGGCAGAAAGCAAATTAGACATACAACAGCTGAATACTTCAGAAATAACATACTGCAGTTTTCTTTTCTTTTTTTTTTTTTTTTTTTTTTAAAAAGTCAATAGATATATACGGTAGTCTTACTATTGTTCAGAAGTTTGATGCAAGTTTTGTTTTTGTTTTTGTTTTTTAATTAAGAAAGTCATACTTATATTCTATAATGACATTAAATTGATCAAAAGTGACAGTAAAGATATTTATAATATTTGAAATAAATGCTGTTGGTTTGAACTTTCAGTTGCATCACAACTGGTTTTAACATTGATGATAATAAGAAATGTTTCATGAGCACCAAATCATTATATTAGAATGATTTCTGGAGGATCATGTGACACTAAAGACTGGAGTAACGATGCTGAAATTTCAGCTTTGCGTCAGAGGAATAAATTACATTTCAGAATATATTACAATAGAATGCAGTTCTTTTAAATTGTAATAATTCACAATAAAACTGTATATTTTGCTAAAAAAAACCTGCAACCTTGGTGAGCATAACAATACTTCAGAATTTTAAATGGTATAGTGTATATTGCAATAAACTATTAATCTAATAATGAATAAATAAAGATTAATTACTAATAAATTGGACTTTTTTTTTTACATATTTATCCCCTAAAATTTTCTGTAACATTATGTTGGTGGGAATATATTGACCACTATACTAATTTTGTATTGTATTAAAGTAATGTTTTATTGTTGTTATTATTATTATTATTAATAATAATAACTAATTATATTGTTTATTAAAATACATTGAAAACTGTAAACTTTCCTGACAATAATTACAGGTATCTAATTAGATCATCTTTATTTTCCTGTATTTTTTTATTTTTTTTAGATTGACCCCAAAATAACCGTTGTTAATGAGGCAAGCAGGGGCAGGGTTATCAGCTAGTGTAGTCTCAAAAAGGCCAAAAAACAGCTAGTTAATCACCCCGGCTGATATATTGGTCTATCATTGTTTTTATGCCACATCTAATTTCCTACAATACAAATCCTTTCTTCAGGTCGGCCCCATTATGAGGAGCACCCAATGTACAGCAAAGTGTCTTCTGTTGCTCCTCCTGTTTCTCACTCTATTCATGACGGCCACAAGCTGAGTTATGCTGGAGACATGCCCAAGATGGCCGCCACTTTCTCTGTGCCTCAAGCTCCGCCTCCCAGTAGTGCTACTCCCAGCCTAAGCAGCTGCTCTACGGTAAACTAAAATACTAAATCTTCTTATCCTCATATATTTTGTTGATCACTGTACGGTATGTCTTCAATGCGTATCTTCTATATTGAGCAGCCCAGCAGCCCCGGAGATTACTACACCCCAGTGGACAGTGAGCTGAAGGTGGAGCTGACTGAGAAACTGTTTTCCTTGGACACCCAAGAGACAAAGACTACTTGCAACCAAGAGGTTAATACATATTCAGTGTGTAACATTAATAATATTGTATTAATATTTGTATTAATATTTCATTAATATTGGATAGTTCATCCAAAAATGAAAATGTATTCACCCTCAAACTTTATTTTCTATTTTCTCCTGAACTCAAAAGATGTTTTGCAGAATATGGGTAACCAAACAACTGATGGGCCCCATTGACTTCCATATCTATCCCTTTAATATCTTATATGTTTAAACATCTGCAGATGTTGCTTATGACTGCACACTGAAATACTTTTTGTAAATTTGCTTGTAAATTTAACAAATAATTACAAAGAAAAGGCAAGTAACGCATTAAATTACACATTCAATTTTGAAAAGTTTTCATACTCCAATTTTAAAAACGTACTTCAATAATCTTTTTATTTTATTTTATTTTTATTCAAAACATCTTTATTTGCAGTGAGACCTCTCTCAGTAATCTGCAGTTGTTGCATGTAGATTTTATTATTTCTGACCATGACCTCTTATGACCCTTCCAGACTGACTTGAGTGATCTGGACTTGGAGACGCTGGCTCCCTACATCCCCATGGATGGTGAAGACTTCCAGCTCAATCCCATCTGCCAGGAGGAGCCTGTATCTGAGGTCGGGGGCCTGGTAACTAACAAGCAGAGTTTCAGCAACATTACAAGCCTCTTCCAGCCCTTGGGGTCGCCTTCAGCAGACCCCTTCCAGCCCAACATGAGTTCAGGAGGGGATGAGCAGAGCGTCAACGGGGGATCTGTGGAGTCATGGCCATCTGTTCCCTATAGCAGGGGTCCCATGCTGATGCCTCCTTACCATGATCCTGCCAGCACCCCACTGTCCTCTATGGGAGGGCGTCAGAATCTGCAGTGGCCACCTGACCCTCCAATACCCAGCAAGGGTGGAATGATGGATCCTTTAGCTGCAAAGCGCTCTTGCCAAACCGTGCCAGCAAATCAAATGCCATCTTATTTGCAAAGGTAATTTTGCATATTACAGTCAGGATGTTTCTCTTGATTCAGTCGTAGGATTTGCATTGGATGACACCTGTGTTTGTTTTGCAGGCCCATCGAGAACTTTGCGCAGAACTACAGAGATATGAGTCCAGCTCGACTTGCTCTTGCTAACAGTTTCAAGCGCTCGTTCATGCAGATGACAACGGTTGGTTCATTTTTAACTTGAAATGGCATGATTTGCTAAGTTTTCAAATATACACGTCCAGTCAGAGGTTTGGACACTACTTTCCACAGTTTAGAATGATAATAAATTCATGCTAAAAACTACTGGAAATTTGCAGTGACGACAAACTGTTAAACAAAAAAACTACCTCATAGTTTTATCTCGAAAGAGTTCCTATTGGCACATTTGATGGTCAATTTGTGAACACAACTTGGATAAGTTATAACAGGTAAACATGTCAGCTGTATCAATTTCTCATTCTCGATTCTATTGATGTGTTAATAAAACATTATTTGAAGTTCACCTATAGTTCAATAGTCAATCAATAATTATTCAGTAAGCTTTGATTTTTATATGAAACTTACACTGAGCTTTCAAATGATGTCAATTTTAGAATGAAATTATAACAATAAATGCACTCTTTAATGTGGCGTGACAGATCGTTGTAGTCGTAGTTTAAGCAACATCTTTTCCTCTTTGCTAACACGAAATAAACAAGAATAAAGGTATGTTGGAAAAAAAAAAGCTATTCAATGTCTATGCCTCATTAGTCAGCTAGAAAGAAATTACTCTAGAGAGGAGTATTTTGCAATATAGGAACAATATTTCAAAATTATAAAACAAATATTTGAAAAAATAAAGTTTCCTTTTTTTTTAATGTGCCTTATATGTGCAATTGAAATGTTTATGTACAGCTCAGTTTTATTTGAGTGTTGTTTAAATTAAATAAATTTGGTTTTGGTTTTCAAACTAAATGAAAACTTTAATTTCGGTTTTGGTAAAACATATATTTGTCCATCACTATTTTTTAAGATCATGACAAATGTGAATTCAGTCTGGTCCAGTATACTTCAGTCAAGTATATCCAAACATTTGCTTGATTGTATAATATATATATATATATATATATATATATATATATATATATATATATATATATATATAATTATATTATTATTATTATTTTATTATTATTTTTAATCCCATATTTGATAATTTTTATGTTTAAATGGTATGTCTTATAGTATAGTCTTATATTATTCTATATGTTTTAGGTTGAGACACCCTCCACTAAGTCACAACAGACAATGTGGAAGAGACTTCGGCATGAGAGTTGTGCCATCTTGGAGAGGAAATCACTCAGCACTAGCGCTTTATCAGGTATTACTCTGAAAATTGATTTAGTGGTGTTTTTAAGAATTCCTTTTTTCCTATATATATATATATATATATATATATATATATATATATATATATATATATATATATATATATATATATACACACATACATGCATACATACATACATACATACATGCATACATACAATATGTGTGTATACACTCGCCTAAAGGATTATTAGGAACACCTGTTCAATTTCTCATTAATGCAATTATCTAATCAACCAATCACATGGCAGTTGCTTCAATGCATTTAGGGGTGTGGTCCTGGTCAAGACAATCTCCTGAACTCCAAACTGAATGTCAGAATGGGAAAGAAAGGTGATTAAGCAATTTTGAGCGTGGCATGGTTGTTGGTGCCAGACGGGCCGGTCTGAGTATTTCACAATCTGCTCAGTTACTGGGATTTTCACACACAATCATTTCTAGGGTTTACAAAGAATGTTGTGAAAAGGGAAAAACATCCAGTATGCGGCAGTCCTGTGGGCGAAAATGCCTTGTTGATGCTAGAGGTCAGAGGAGAATGGGCCGACTGATTCAAGCTGATAGAAGAGCAACTTTGACTGAAATATATATATTTATTTTATATATTATTTATGAAATATATATATATATATATGGGTGTGTGTGTGTTATGTGTGTGTGTGTTTATGTATGCATTTATAGGGGGGCTTGAAATTCAAGTTTGTTTTGATTTACCTCGTAGCTGGTTGGTTTGGTTCATGGTTTTTAACTATTTGACAAAGACTTTTAAAAAAAAAAAAAAAGAATGGGAAAATACTTCCAGAACCAAGACCACTGAAAAAGTTGACGGCACTGTTGCACTGTAGCAAAATGTTAGAAGATTTTAGCAGCTGTCTCATAGAAAATAAATCTATAATCAAATGTATTTATACCTAGACAAAGACATGGCCCATAATGGAGCCATGGACCACCAGCACAGAAAGACCCCGTTTTCGGATAATCAGGCAGCAAAGCGCTACCGAGAACAGTGTTGTAACTATAGAGAGTTTAACATGCAGCCTTTCTCCAAAATGGATGGTGAGCTCTTAAATGATACAATCACACATCTGCACTTGTTCTTGTACATTATACACTGTTGATGCTGATTCTCTGAACTGGTTGTGTTCGCAGGAATTGCGAGTCGTCTTATCGGGCCCTCCTTCGAGACCAACTCTCTGCCTGAACTGACGCGTTACGACTGTGAGGTCAACGTCCCATTGCAAGGCAATCTTCATTTGCTGCAGGGCTGTGACCTCCTTAGAGCATTAGACCAGGCCACTTAGACCAGTTTCTACATTAGCCCACAGAAGTGCAGTCCCGCTTTACCCAACCCTATTGCTCATCTCACCCTCACCATTTTGACAATAACCATCCCAGCTTTAGCACACCTCGGCTTGTTCACAGTCATGCTTATACACCTACCTGAATGCATACATGACAAATGTAGCTTTGATTCTATTTGTATTCTCTACATCTTCATAAATTATATACATGTGCTATTTTTTTAGTTGCGAGACAGTTTCTGAACGAATATAAGTATTTTTGGAGGAGTTTAAATGTTGTGTTGTCTTGGCTGTGTTTCTCTGCTTGTCAGATGATTTCATTGAAACTTCTTTTAGCATATTTCCCTCGTCTTTTTTTCTATCAATGTCGGACAAAGCAAGAAAAAAAATAATCTACTGTAAGCTACTTGTTTTTAAATGTTATAACTTCTTTCATTTGTTCTAACTTTCCTACCTCTGACACATCATTAAAGACCCCATGAGATCAAAATGTCAGTTTTGAGCTTGTCTATATGCCAGTGCAGTGGTTCCCAACCTGGAGTCCAAGGTGTGTGTAATACAAGCCTCTTTACTAAATAATCAATAGTAGTAACAATAGCTGCTCTTCAGTCTGCATACATGTTCTGTTCTGCTCTCCTTCCGCTCGCTTCTCAACACTTCCCTCACACAAATGGGTTCGCTCCAAGCGAGGGGTTGCCAGATATCATAAAAAAGCAACCTGGTCTAATAAATACAGGTGAAACTCGAAAAATTTGAATATCGTGCAAAAGTTTGATGAATATGGTAAATGGTAAATGGACTGCTTTTATATAGCGCTTTCACAGACCCAATGGCCACCAAAGCGCTTAACATTTTTGCCTCACATTCACCCATTCACTCACTCATTCATACACCGACGGCAGTGTCAGCCATACAAGGTGCCATCCAGCTTGTCGGATTATGGCTTACAGTTTATGAAAACCCTCTGAAAATTCAAAATCTCTGAAAATTAGAATATTACATGAAATCAATAAAAAAAAGGATTTTAAGTACAGATATGTAGTATAATCAAGTATAATCATGCATATGTATATTGTTATATATACTAAATATATTAGTTTCACCTTTTAATTTGAATTACTGAAATGCACAAACTTTTGCACGATATTCTAATTTTTCGAGTTTCACCTGTATAATATATTTGCTTTAGGTAGGAGATAGTATTCTCAAAACAAGCCCCTTAAAAATGCATTATAATAAGCAGAAATGACAAAACTGTTCCAGAAAAACAATGATAAGAACTGATCTTACCAGTATTCTACTGAATGAAAAGGCAGGAAATGTAAATGTTCAATGTGAAATATAAAAAATGATTAAATAAAAACAATCAAATGACATGTATTATTACAATAAACCAACATATTCAATACGTAAGGAGAGGGGCTTCAAGGACAAAAGGTTGGGAACCACTGTGCTAGTGTACTACTAAAAGTGTACTACTAAGCTAGACTTTTTTTTTTAGGAAAATGGAGAAAAATATTGATGACATCACCCTGCACTACAATGATTTTTGTCCAATCAGATTCTCTGAATGAGCATGTCCTTCCTCTGCAATCAGCTAGTAAATAGCAAATCATGGTCCAAGACCATAACATAACATAAAGGCACTTTATTAAAAATAATCCTTCAATATTTTCAACCCAAACTCCCTGTTTCAGCAGGAAATTTCAACAAAGGAAATAAAGGATAAAGGACAGCCGTTTCATGGGGTCTTTAAGCCTTGTCTTCACTGACCACTTACAATGTTTTTGTTATTCATGTGCCTTTGATCGATTAGCAGCGATACTGTGTTTCTGTCTGATCTGTTTATTGCCTTATAGCGGAGACCACTTTAAATACATGTATTTTTGTCAATTTAGCTGTAAACATACATATTTAAAGGAATATGCTCTAAGATTTCTACTATAGATTTCTACTTTGATGAAAAAGTTAAGCAATTATTTGTTCTGGTACTTTGTCTTGTCTACTCAGTAGATGTGAATCAGAGTCCTTATAGAGTCTGCAGTGCTGGTGTCCTGTGTTTGTTCTTGGTGGAATTTTCTGGAAATATGCAAATGCATATTACATTTATTGGCAGGCCAGTACAGTTGGGTTCAAAATTTAGAGTTAAAAAAAAACTTTTTTAGATATGTAGCATATTGGATCCTTGATTTTAATCTTAGTGATCTCTGGATTGTTTAAAGATGGTGCTTTATGCAGTCTGACCCATATGCATATATAACTTGCATTGCCCTAAGGTTGTCTTTAAAGTTGAATCCTAAAGCATTCAAGTTGTCTATTAATATGACCGCTGCAATATGTAGTAATGTAGCAAGAACTATGGTTGTTGATGTTTCTGTGCTGTAATGCTTACACGCGTTCTCAAAGAACTTTAGATGTTCTGTTAAATTCAAATGTAAATCTAAACCCCTGGTGAAATAAGATTTAAAGTAATTCAAGGTACAAAGATAAGGTTTGGCACACAATCCAGTTTTTAAAGTAATAGCCAGTTTTTGTGAGCAGACTGGAGATGTGTTGCTTTATGATGGATTATGGCAAAGAGTATATCTGAGAGAGTGGCTATGCACAACTAAGCAAATCTAATACAGCACAGGAGTGAATGGCACGAAATGTGTCTAGATCTCCAAAGAAGAAAAACACGTGTAAATTGTATTATAAGATTATATGAAATTGTGCCTGTTTTAAATGTTTTATTGCATTATTTTCATTACTGTTTACCCCCAACAAAAAAATCCTTCACAAATCTCCCCTAACTACAGGTGTCGTCATCTGAATGCAAAGAAAAAAACATTGTGGAAAAATATATTAATTTTAAAATGCTCATAATCAGATTTTAATTATTGATTTTTGATATTACAAACAGTATATTATTCATAATTTATTGATTTTCCCTGTTTTACATTTCTATTTACATTTGACATGGAGTTAAATAAAAAATATATATTTTCTTATCGTTTTGTTTTTAATTTTAAAAATATTTATTTTTATTCTACATTTGTATTATTTGAATTAAGAATTAGCTTTTTATCAATTCACAAACCCCTAAAGCACTTAAAGTTGTAGAATGTAATATATTGTTTTCTCTTTGTATTTTTATAGCAATGTGGTACAAAATTATTTTAAATCTGTGAGATACACAAGTTAGGTCAAAAGTGATCTAAAAGTAGTCAAATAGTAGTCCGTAATAATTATATTACCTTAAAATGTCTAAGTTACTAACTACAATTTCCGTTGTGTTCTGTCGTTCCATCTGTAATGCGCTACAATTTGTAGTTCTAAAACTAGATTTCACAGACTAGATGACAGACATGCTCAAAGCCTGGCATAGATTGACACACCACCTGGTACGGCGATAGACAGTTACAGTAGACACAATAGAGAGTAGGAAAGAGATCAGAGTAGACAGATAACTAGTGTCCAAGCTTTGCAGGTTTTCCTCATCTTGGATAAGGTGGAACACTCTTTGTGTCTAGGGAAAACTATATAAATAAACCATTTACATTGAATTGATTTTTATGGCTGGGTCAGAAAAAAAATCACATGCTTTTAAAAAGCTTGATTTTTAGGAAATGGCAATGTTAAAGGTGCTTTAACATTAGCAAATCTAGGTCACTGTACATTTAGTCGCTCAAAACTATGCTATAAAGCAATGCTTATTACTTGAACTTTCAGATATTAATGCCAACGGAGGAAATGGTGAACTTGTGGTCCAGTGTGTAGTTTTCTCAAAGCAGTGCAGCCATGATGATGATGTTACAGTGAGAGTTGTGCATTTGAATGTGCAGAAAGTACTGGTACATGTATGTCTGTCTAATATCTACTACTATGAAGGTCATTCACCAGACTGAGACCCCACGAACCCATGACGACATTTCAATTTCGAATGATACTGCCCTTATTTGTTCGATTGGTTTCATGGTTATTCTTCAACTTTAAAGACAACTGACAAGGATGCTGATAAATAAATAAATTATACAGGTTCTCATTAAAAAGTAAGCAAATACATATTTTAAAATGCTACATGTATATTGACATTATTATGTGTTATTATGATTATTGTTGACATTACTGTATGGGAAATTTTACCCAATAAGTTGTATCTGTGCACTGATATCTTATTAAAGCATATCAATCTTCTGTTGCTGGTTTCTTTTTCATATTAATTCATGGTAAAAATATCACTCTTGCACTTCTCTGTACCAGTATAACCCATATACATAAAATGACTTTGGCAGTATGGTACATTATTTGGTAATACCATGGTACTTCAAGGGCCATAACTTATTTTGTCAAGTGCCTGGCTGTGACAATGTAGCTGTACAAGAAAAATCAAGGTACTCTGATGGCACAAGTCCAAAACAACATGGTATTTCCATAGTAAATGTACAAAAACATGGTATCACTTACATTTTGGGACGCATGTTTTTTGTTGTTGTTGTTGTAAAAACAGTATTAGTAATATTAGCCATGTTTTACAGTAATTTTGTCCATGTTCTTAGGCACATTGCAATAAGCTTTTTTTTTATAGATACTCGTGTTCAGTAGTTACATTTATTAAACAACAAACCGTAATATAGTTTGGAAGCTGTGTGTAGTTGAAAAACTTGGTAACACTTTATTTTAGTGTCCAATTCTCACTATTATACTAGGATATTGGCTGTTTATTAGTACTTATAAAGCACATATTAATGCCTTATTCTGCATGACCCTATTCTACATCCCTAATCCTACCCAATACTTCAACGTAACAAATACCTTACTAACTATTAATAAGCAGTAATTAGGAGTTTGAGGCAAAAGGCGTAGTTAATTCTGTTGTGTGTAAATTTTTATGTCATTAGTTTTTTATATTTCTATTTAGCTTTTAATATATTTTAATTTCAATTTTAGTTTTAGGATCTTTAGTATCCTATTGTTTTATTTAAGTTAATTTGCAAGACAACATTTCTCATTTTCACTTTATTTCAGCTTTATTTCAATAAAAATAATTTTAAATGTTAACAATAACAACACAGCTCATCCAATAAGAATTTAGAGTCAAATGTGTCTAAAACACCTTAAAGCATTTGACTCAACTGTAAGCCAACTACATGTAGACACTGTACATGTATACATTTGTTACTTCAGTAAAACCTGCATGAAACCATTCAATCCTTTCAATAATGTGCCTCCAGCTTTGAAACAAATCTGCAGCTCAGCTATTCTAAAAATAAATACAACATCAATCACCATTAAGCTGTGTGCTTTTGGCTCTGTCATAGCGGCAGTATGTTATTTCTGTCATCTCAATGGTATGTCATGGCTTAACTTGTTTAATTTTTTAAATAATGACTGGAGGACGCACCTCCTAACTTCTCAGAAAAGAGACAGCGTACAACTATTAAAGTAACTGATAAAAAATGACAGCCACATTTCACTAATGTGCTGAGAGGATAGATAGACATGGTTTAAATTGACTTGAGGAGGCAAACCGTGTAACTCCTGGACCCTGAAATACAGGGGGGCGACAGACAAGCCTGCCCTAAATGTCCCCACTAGCTATTGCTCTGCCCAGGAAAATAGCCCAAGGATGTTTGCCAGTACTGACATGCTTATTAAAGGAAATTTCCATTAGCAAACTCTGTCCATTTCAGCCATTGCAACCAATTGTGGCAGTTTTGGTGCCAAAGGGCATTACGAAGACTTTGTAAAAACTTCAAGTGACAATACAGATTATAAAGGTAAAATGCATAAGTTTGGATATATACAGTTATTGTCAGTAATTGTTCTTTCAACCATTATAGGATGCCAAAATGGGTCTAAAGACCAGTGCCAAATCAATTGGTGTCCTTGGCTAACCCGTAGGTTAGCTGAGAGTTATCATGCACACAAACTCAACAAATGTCCCCCTCCCTCTCACCCCCTGTGGAGTCACTTCTGTGCTGAGATGTTTGCTGGACGTTCGCCTAACCAAACCTCCTCTCTCAGTTATTTGTTATTGTCCTTGTTATTTCTGTTTGGAATATGACGCACATCCCTTCCTCGCTCTCCGTCTTGCAAAGGCAAATGGACACAAATGGAGGTTGCCTCACGCAGCTTCCCGTCTTTGCACAGGTACTGTGTCTGAGGCACTGTATTAGCAAACACAAAAGATTGTCAAAGTCAACCTGAAGTGCAAACCATTAACAACACCTCGCTTAATGTCCATTGATCCATAACGTGCAATTCTAGACACAGCATGTTCATTTTCAATTCCATTTGATTTCAGTCTTAAATGTAGTGGCACCTTAGATATCTGCAAGTTGAAACAAAAGGCAATTAGCAACAAAAAAAAAAAACAACTACTTAAACTAGATTTGCAATGCAGCTCAGGAAATAGTGTAAAGGTTTTGGATAAACTTAGATTTTAGACTGCGTGCATAAATGAAATGCCTGTTGTCAATATTCTAAATATGTCTTGTTTTCTGTGTGTGAATAAACACACATTTTGACAACATATATTTCCAGCATAAATGAGGTTGTATGTTTATATAGACCTTGAAAAAAGAAGAACAATCATAATTTAAAATGCAAATAGATGTAAGCCAAACGGCCAATCTGAATTCAGAATGCAAATGGGACATAATTGCTGGCGGGCAGAATTTCGGAAAGTATTCTTCAACACAAGTATAAAATAGGTTGTTTTTAAACTTTAAATCTTAAATTTCTTAAATTGAATAATGTTGCAAAACTTTAATTTAAAATGTCCTGTTCAGTTCTTCTACATATTAAAAATATAACTTAAATTAAGTTAATGTATCCTAATTAGTCTCCTTTCTAAGTAAAAGCAAATTAGTACTGTTCATTTCAAAGTAAAAGCAAATTAGTACTGTTCATTTCTAAAACTATGTCATTACCATTGTAAAATGATGGTATCAGATGGGAATATCACGGTGCTCTGATATACACCATGATACTGGTTCATTACAACCGTAGTACTCCAAGGTGCATCAAAGAGTAGCCTCTGGTACACTTGTTTACATTTACATTTATTCATTTAGAAGACACTTTTATCCAAAGCAACTAACAGTTGAGGAATAAAACAAGCAATTCATATTAAAAAGAATAGCAATACAAAGATTCAGCCATCATTTAGAATAGTACAAGGCAAGTTAGAATAGGGATTAGGGTATAGTGAGAGCATAGATGAATGAACGGTGAAGTAGCGTAGAATTTTCATGCTGTTGTTGCATGGCCTTTGAGTTTGGCCAGGAACCTTGGGCTAATCTTTGATGACCAGCTGGCCTTCAATGGGATTATTATTGATTAATCTGTCTGGATGGTTAAATTCAGCTGTACTGACGAGTGGCTGGGAAGCTCAAAGATGAGAAGTTCTGTCTTTGCTAGGTTGAGTTGCAGGTGTTGTTTTTTTTCATCCATGATTAAGTCTGAGATCCATGCAGCTATTGTGGGATTGTCTGGTTGAAATGAAAAATAGAGCTATGTGTCATCAGCATAGTAATGGTAGGAGAAACCATGTGCCTCTATAATGGGTGTCAGTGATGTATTGTATATGGGAAGAAGAGTGGGCCTAGAGCTTATCCCTGGGGTACCTCTGTGACCAGATGATCTGTTTTGGATACCTCCCCTCCCCAGGCAACCTTAAAAAACCTACCTGTGAGGTAAGATTCAAACCAGTAAATTGGAGATCCAGTAATGCCAAGTGATGAGAGGGTGGACAAAAGGATCTGATGATTAACAGTGCCAAAAGCCACAGATAGATCTAGCAGAATGAGAACTAATGATTTGGAATCAGCTTTTAAATTGGTTAATGTCCAGCTGGTTATTCTGTGAAAGGAAAGATGATACCTGGTAAAAAAAAAAAAAAAAAAAAACAGTTCAAGTGTTTTCACTACGAATTAGAAGAGGAGAATGACAGGCCTTTAACTTTCTACACGTGCAGTGTTTAAAGGTACAATATGTAAGAATTGTGTATCAAAATATCCAAAAACCACTTGCAGTGTTTTGTGTACTTACATTACCCTAAATGTTTCCAAGAATTTGTAAATTCAGAGAAATTCACATTTTTAAATAGTGCCCATCCCGCCTGGCAATGACGTAATATCCGCGTTATCCCTGGTTTCCGCTTGCACTGCCATAGTAACCGGCGACAGATGTGGACAACTGCGTGATGTTTACCAGCACACTGTTGTTGTTTCGTTCAAACATTATGGATCAATATCGCCGTGGCGTTTTCGATGTGCCGAGAGCTTCCGCTCTTGCATGTACTTTAATAGACAGGTGAGCAAATGTACATAAAATAAAATCAATGTTATATAGCTCAACATGATGAAATGTTAGAATATGATCAGTATGTTATTCTAATGTTGATCCAGCTACTGCTAGTCTCATATAGCCAACAAGCTAACACATAGAATTACATTATACATTTCAACACACTCAAATACTGTTTAGTATGATAGTGTAACATTAGACCAACTGAAACAGCGCTGCGTTACCTCACTAGTTTAATTCGTCAAATAAACTGAGTAGTAATTCAGTACTTGCGGGTAGTTCGGTAGAATGAAATGTCCTCATTCCTTTAAATCCGCGGGACTCGCGTGTGGCGCTGATATCTGTCTCTCATTAGCAATCGCGCCCTGCTTCATACCACAGTCATGTTTTAAAAAACATGAATGTTTTCATCTTTTCACTCATCCATAAACATTATTAGATCCATCAGCTTGACAGCAAGTTCCATGATTCCGCTTATTCACTGTGTCATCAATATACGCCTTTGTGTAACGAGGTGCTGTTGAAGTAGAGATGAGGCAGGATCCAAATGGAGCACACGCTTTATTTAACAGACTACAAACTAAACTGGATACAGGACTCGACACAGGAACGGGATTCAAGAACAGGAACAACCAACATTCGCGTAAACAATCAAACATTAAAAAATAACTCACAAAAACAGGGCTAAAACACAGGGCTTAAATAATCAGGGACAAATGAGCAAGACAGGATAACAAGGGGGCTTGGTCAATGGGAAACACCTGGGATGACTAATAGAAAGACAGGGAACCACTAAACATGACAAGACAAACCCACACCGTGACACTTTACCCGTAAATTTACAGTAAAATACTGGCAGCTGTGGTTCCAGCCCTTTACCGTAATTTTACGGTTTCAACAATGCTGTTATTTTACAGTAAAATACAGGCAGATGGTTCCAGCCCTTTACCGTAATTTTATGGTTTCAACCATGCTGTAATTTTACAGTAAAATACTGGCAGCTGTGGTTCCAGCCATTTACTGTAATTTTACGGTTTCAACAATGCTGTAATTTCACAGTAAAGTACTGACAGCTGTGGTTCCAGCCATTTACCGTAATTCTACAGTTTTTAATTTTATGGCTGTGCTTCACAAAGTACTGGCAGTAATTGTTCCAGCTATAATTCTATAGTATAAAAAGTTAGAATATAAATACTGTTTTATATTTACTCTATTGTCAGATATCTATTAACATCCCTATATTTACTCAATGGAAAAAATGAAGAAAATATACATTATGGTACAGTATTGTTTGCCATTTATTTAAAACAGCTAACAAGTTTTAAAAATACATTAACAGTTAAGGGGAAAAAAGTCAGAAAATACATTGTAAAATGTGAGGAAACAGTAGGCAAACAAATAAACCTTACATTCAACATGTCACATCAGCATCCAGGCAAGAGAGGAATTCTGAGTGTGAGAGGAAAATATTAAGGAACCAATGGATGAAAAATCCTTGACAGAGGCAAAAAAACTGCCAAAAGATCTGGCCTGAGAGGAAGTCCGGATCTGAGAGGACAAGAGATCCAATGGGTGAAAAAACTGTAGGAAGAGGCAAAAAACTGGCAAAACATCCCACATCATGATCATGTTACACATCTCATTAAACATTCACAGTGCTGCAGTAAGTGAATTTCTTGTTACTTAATGACCCACAAATGTTTTTTTGTTTGTTTTGTTTTGTAATAGTTGTTCATGATTCGCTTGTTTGTTCTGAGCAGTTATACTGTCCACTGTTCTTTAGAATAAAATAATCCCCCTGGCACCCTATATAATATAACGGAGTCCTCTAACTAATGAGTAGTTCTCATTGTGAAAAGATGGGTGTTAAAACCATGCAGTAAGTATTGTAAAGGGTTTAATAAATGTGGATAAGTAGGTAGAATCCCTGAAATGGATATGGAACTATTTTCCCCTCCTTAATATGCATGTAAAAGCTTTTAAATGACTCACATCTGACCTGACATAACTCAACATGACAAGTTAGGTCAAATGAGGTGAAGGACCTAGCACTATACTCTGGCTTTTTCCATGTCTGTGAAACTTTCTAAATGTTGTTTTGCAACCAGGCAGAGCACAACTAAAAGTTATATTGGAAACATGTCTGTGAATTCGCATGTGCCTTACAAATGCATATAGTGCTGCATGCTTGTGCACAAAGTTTGCAAGTATACATGGCGTGAAACTCACCAAAGATTAGAGCTGTGCACTGTCTCAGTAAAACCTTTACATCAAGTCAATGATTCCAAGAAAAAAAGAGGAAATAATTATTATTTCGTCATCTTAAACCAAGCAAAGAAATTCGACGTCGAGCACGAAAAACAGTTGAGAACTGTCCGTCTTCAAAACGTGTTTCGCGCTGAAAAGTCGAGAATATCCGCCTCGTCTTTCAAAAATAACCTCTTTGACTTTTTAATAGTATGAAAGTTACATGTGAATCTCACAAAAAAACAGGTAACAGTTACTCGCACCACTAAAGCGAAAAATATATAGGCCTAACAATATAAATATCTATTTTGCTTTGAGAACTTGAACAGCTTTACAAGATTATTTGTATGGAAACTAAACAAATTGACCACTAACTTTTAATTATTATAATGAATCTGGATATTTCAAGTAGTTTTGTATTTATTCTCCATCTTATGTGCATGATATTATGCGAATAACATTAATGCATCTGGTAAGATTCGCATCGTGTAACATTACTGAATCAGAAATTCGTGCAAATCGAGTTAAGGGTACTAAAAATGAAAGCCAAACTAATTTCTAAATGGTAACTTAACTTTAATCAAGCAAATAGTTCGCCGTGATGGAGCTCAGAGAACATTCATTAGCAGGCGAAAAGCCTCAACCGTTGAGAGCTCTGTCTATAAAACACGATTCGGGCTCAGTAAAAGCACAGTCAAAAATACCTCTTGAAAAAGGCGATTGTACAGGTTGGGAGAAACATAACATAATAACAGTAAATAAATAAACTTACTTTGAACAGTGTCCTTCTTTAAGATCATCTAGATGAGTGTTGCGAAACAATTCTGTTAATTTGACTGCTTTCTGTTCGAAAACAGACTGCGTTGAAGATGCCCCGCCCCCCCGTGCTATTTTTTTTTTTTTACAGTCCATGACTGTTTTTTTCCAGAAACAAATGGGTTTACACATAAATGTTGTAAATTTACGACAAGTAATTAGTTTATGGAACATAGACTGTAAATTTGCAGGATTAAACTGTTTATTGAAATAACAGTATTTAACTGTTGGAAATTCACTGTATTTTTACAGCAATTTTTAAGAGGTTAGCAACAGGTTTTTGGTTACTTGAGCCTGCTTCAATGCAGTGGAGAAAATTCCCGTGAAGAGAGATGAGTTGATGTCCAACAGATCTCCAATAAAAAACATTGTAAATACCTTTGGTAAGTGTAAGATTGACCTCTGGTTAGGTGTTATTTTGGGGAGAAACCGTGCATGTCAGGCTTTGTGGAGAGCAGCGTTGAGCAGCAGAGGCTATTATCTGGCTTCAGTAAGGGACAAACACACCGTAATGAGAATGAACCCATGCTTAATCATTATTTATTCTGGAAGCAATCACAGGGGAAAAAAAGAAAAACACTGGGAGAAATTATAGAAAATAAGCAAAACAGTTTAGCAATGAGAGACTTCTCTTCCTCTGCTTCTTCCCTGGGTCATTTTATCATGTGGGCCATTTCAGCAGTGCCACTGTTTAAAGCACTGACGCGAGTCCAAACTTCACCCTCCTCAGGGGCAAACACATGCATCTCAATCATAACAATCCCCTCCTGGAAGCTTTTGTGTTTCTTCTTTCCCATGGACACAGGACTAGACTCCTTACGAAAGCCAGACTTCCACTCTTTCCCCAACTACAAAGATTTCATTTTTGGATCAGTTGATTCAAAGATGTCTGATCCTTATAGTGCACAAGAAAACAAAGTGCAGGAAAATGAGGGTCTGCCAATTCAGACTATAGGGCTTCCTCTTTCTTTAACGGTCCAACACAGTGGCTACCAATAGTATTGCACAATTGGCTGAGAAATAATCATTTAAAAAATAATAAAGGTTATTTCCACACGCACACACCCAGCCACACAAACATTTCCAGTCACTTCACCTTAGTGTACTTCACAATAATACAAAGCATGTTTCATATCATCATAGCTTTGATAGATAAATAAATACACTAACAAAAATGTTTTGGGTAATGATAACTTCTAAATTAAAGGGTTAATTAATTCACCTCAAAAATAATATTCTGACATTATTTACCTCATGCTATGTCGAATGCATATGACTGATCTTTTGTGGATCATTAAATGTGAATTTTCAAAGAAAACCACGGTTACTCTTTTCAATCTAATAAAAGTGAATGATAAAAAAGCCTTTTGGAGAATTTTCTTCAATGCAAGTAAATGGACATTTTCGAACTTTAAATCTTCAATTTCTTAAAATGAATAATGTTTACAAAACTCCAAAAATAGCAGCAAATTTAAGTTTTAGAACTTCTTCTCATTGTTTAAACATTCAGACACATTATAGCTCAACCAATTGTACTGAATGAGTTTAGTGGTGGAACTATCTATTTGCCTTTACAAACATTTGCCATGAAACAGTCCTCATTTTTATTTATTTTTTGCAGTTCTGAGAAGGTTAAAAACCCACCTCAGAATACCCAGAAATGTCAAATGACTCAAAACCAATTCACTAGATTTGTTAGACTGAAAAGACTTCATATGTGAACTCAAAAACCTCTCCACTGTGATAGAGCTTTTACAAAGCTCTTGTGTAATTGGACCATTACAAATAGTGCAGTCATCTGGAGTGATGTTAGCAGTGTCTGCCAGCATGTTAGGACACTGATAATTATCTTAAGCAAGACGCTGAATTCCCTGAGCTCAATTGAAATGCATCATAATGGGTTTGGATTTATATAGACTGCTGTACCTAGTGCACTTGTCACCTGTTTTACCAAATGTGGCGGTGAAAGAATTGCTCATGTATATAATTGTGCAAATAGTTCCTGCACTAAAGTCAGCACCCTAAGTAGCTTGGACAAAATGTTTTGTATAGATTTCAAAAATCTAAATTGGGCATTTTCTCTGTTGCTGAACCCACGTGTTACATACTGCTCCGAGACTTGGGTTTAGGATCCAAATGCAGGTTTATTAGGGCAATCCAGAACAGGCAATAAGTCAAAACGTCTCTGGTTACTGATGTAACCTATGTTCTCTGAATAGGGAACGAGACGCTGCGTAGCTTAAGACGCAGTGGGATCGCCCTCTGGGTGTGCAGATTGTCTGAAGCCCTTATAGAATCACGGCGATTCATTGGCTGATGGCGCGGGCGCCGCCCCGCCTCTTGCGTCGTCACATTATATTAGCGCGCACTAGCCATCTGCTCCTCAGATTTCTCTGCCGCAAAAAGGAAGCTTGTCGGCAGCGCAAGGAGCTTGGCAGTGAACGCAGCGTCTCGTTCCCTATTCAGAGAACATAGGTAACATCAGTAACCAGAGACATTCTCTTACATAAGTTCACTCAACGCTGCGTAGCTTAAGACGCAGTGGGAACGAAATACCAAACTCGCCAAGCTAAGCGCTGCCGTAACTAGTACAATGACCAGATAACACACGACTGGTTCAAGCAGATAAAACTTGGGAACCTGGAGTCATGTCAAGATCCAAACTGTAGAATCTGACAAAAGTGTGCGGAGAGGACCAGCCTGCCGCTACACAAATGTCCTCCAGGTGCCCTCTAAAAAGTGCTTGAGAGGAAGCCACACCTCTGGTGAAATGTGCCCTGATGCTAAGAGGTGAAGGCAGATCGCGCACCTGGAGTGGGCTAAAAGGAGCCAATCGTCCAGGTAATTGAGTATACGGATGCCCTGGAGCCGCAACGCGACCGCGGGCTCCCCAAACCGTAGCTCGTGGGGAATGAGCCGAGTCACTCCTCCTTGCGGTGGAATCTGTCCTATGAGAAGGACGTTCTCTGAGTTGAGAAGGGGAGGGGTTAGAGGATTCTCTAACCCTCCTGGGCATTAACTGCATGAAGGGAGCCGACTGGGATTTTGCGGCCTGAAACTTGTCAACCACAGTGTTGACCGCCTCCCGAACAGTCCAGACTGAGAAACTGGGGCGTCCAAGAGGAAAACCTTCACTTTATCACGGATCTCTGTGAGATTGAGCCATAGGTGGCGCTCTGCAGCAACCACCATAGACCAGCCATAGAACGACCTATAGCGCATGCGGTGTGCTTGGTGGCTCTTAAGGCCAGATCCATGGCCTTACGAAGCTCTTTGACAGCTTCTGCCATAATTCCAGTTCCCTCGTCCATCTCCTTCAAGACATCCGCCTGGTAGGCTTGGAGGATGGCCATAGTATGTAGGGCCATGCCTGCCTGACCAGCTGCCATATAGGACTTTACGATTAGGGCGGAAGTAGTCCTGCACGGTTTAGAGGGAAGGAGGGGGCGAGATTTCCACGACGGAGCAGACGACGGAGAAAGGTGAGTAGCCAACGTTTCTTCGACCGCTGGAATGGCGGAATAGCCCTGCTCCACAGAACCAACAAGGTTGGTGAAGTCAGCGGCTGCCGCGTTTGTTAGACGAGCGGAAAAAGGCTGTTTCCAGGATCTGGAGATCTCGTGATGCAGATCACTGAAAAAGGGCAGCTTTCTCCACTCAGGCCTAGAATTAGGGCCACTTAAAAATCTCTCGTCGAGTTTAGACGATTGTGACTCGCAGGGCTCGTCGGGCCAGTCGATAGCGAGCTTCTCTGTAGCGCGTGAAAGCACTTCGATAAGCTCAGTGTAGGCCGCAGTAGGTTGCGCCTCCTGACCGCTAGGCGGGAGACCGTCAGTGGCTAAAGCAGGCCCAATTTCCTCAGAATCGGATGCTGCAGTGTAAATCACATCTTCCAACCCAAAAGACAGTCTCACGTGCTCTCGGGCTGGGGCATAAATAATCATGTGAAAACTCGACTGGCCAAACGCTGCGTGCGTGCTCGGGAGAGAAAGGGCCTGGCCTGTCTGCTCATACTCTATGTCCTCAAGCTCTACATCCGAACCCCAGATCGCGGATTCCAACAACCCCTCAGCGGTCTCGGGAGCGCGACTGGCGGGGGGGGGGCGAATGACTCCTCCTCAAAAACCATGAGCCTAGAACAGCCTCGCGCGCATGCGAAAAACCCATACATTTCAAACACTTACTGTGAGGGTCGTCGTTCGCAATAAAGCGAACGCATGGCAGCAGACAACGACGAAACTCCATGGCACTTCACCGCAAGGAGAACTGAGTTCCACTATTCGCAGTCGCTGAAGTGCAGATGAAGAATGCTGATGTTAGAATCCGAATATTTGGGCCAGAAAAACCGAGAACGAAGGGCTGAGATGGCCGCTTCGTGAAGGCAGAGAAATCTGAGGAGCATATGGCGCGCGCTAATATAATGTGACGACGCAAGAGCGTCGGGGCGGCTCGCCCAGAGGGCGTTCCCACTGGGTCTTAAGCTACGCAGCGTTGAGTGAACCTATGAAAGAGAACACACAGGCAAACAATCCAAATGAGAAAAAAAGGACAGAAAACACAAAAAGGGTAATACAGAAAACAGGCAGAGAAAAAAAAGACACAAGAAACCAAGATAATACTCAGAAACGCAGTGTAATAACATTGAAGACTTTGCAATGAGTGAGTGAAAACACGGAGCTTAGGGTACATTTACAAGAAAACAATATGCTTAAAATGGGGAAGTTTTTCCTTTGAGAGACTAAAAACACTGTATTCTGCTGCCAGGCCATTAGATGGTGATGAAACACTATAGATTGAACACACAATATATGTGCATGACGTCATCGTTTTCAGAGATTTTGTTGTTTATACGAGACCATTTTAAACACCCAAGTGTAATTTAGCATAATGTATATACTATTATAGTGGGGTATTTTGAATAATTTGATCTTACTTGTAGTTTATGTTATCAGATTTCATTTTATTTTTGTAGTATTAAATTAGCATTATAATTTTGATGTCATTTTTGTTAGTATTAGGTTATTTTTTTAAATTTTGGTTTAATTTATTTTTAGTTCAGTTTAGTTCAACTTTTTTTTATTATTTCCAGTCAGTCATTTTAGTGCTTCAACTTAAAACCAATTAAAAATGTCTAATTTCTGTTTAGTTAAAGTTTTTCATAAATTACATTTTATTTTATGGATTGGACAACGGATTGAAGCGCGCGTCCGAGTGAAGACTATGCGCGAGTCACTCACAACAGAACACTGTATCCGCGGCAACGAGCACTTGATTTAAAAAAGAACACATTTCAGATCGCCTCTTACAAACGAACGAAATGAATGCTCTACTAAAGTTAACTGGAGATGTTTTATTTATTTGTATTGGAACATCCGTGCCGCGAGATGTTTGAAAAGTGGTGGGGACACAATCAACCCTGGCAAAAAGTGGTGGGGACAAATGCAGTGATGAAGTTTCATGAAGATTTATTTTTATGAATAAATATGTCCCCCCCCCCCCCCCCCCCCTTTTTCACAACTTTTTACTTTATTGTAAAGTAAATAGAAAATTATGCACCATCAATCTCGGATCGTTGGATGTCTCTAATAACAACAAATAATGCACACAAAAACACCAGTGACAGCTGAATCAAAGAACACAAAATAGAGAAAATACTCACTGCTCTTGTCTAAAGAACGCTTGTAGCTTTAATAAGGATTAATCTAGGCTATATTTAATTTATGATTTATGCAGTGAAGACTGTAAAGTGTTTGATAACTTGTTTTGTGTATTTCAATACCTGTAAACAGGAAGGGCACATGTAAACATGACATTTATTATGGGCTTATGTGAAGATTTCAAGTTGTTATATTTTTTTTAGCCTAATAATGTTAAAATTGATAGCTTTAAGTTATACTGTAGTGTTGAATGGCAATAATTAGTTTAAAATTTAAAAAAAGAATAATATTGATGACGTCAGTAGCAGTATTGGTCTCAGTGATACATTCATTCATAAAAAGATACCATTCAACTTTTTTTTTTAAAAATATACAGTCTTTATGTTGTTTCTACATTAATTTGAAGAGTAGCTGTGGAATTATTACATTATAAACTATATTAAAAACAAGCTATCTTGTGCAAAATTATCCCAATATAAATACACAAATACACTGAGTGAGCAAACATTTAGGTGAGATTTGCAATGGTAATTGAGCAATGTTTATATATGAATAAAAGCCTTAATTAAATATGTCATCATGTAAAGTGATCTCTACAGAAGAAATGAATGATTTCCTAGACTTTAAATGGATGGACAAAAAAAAATAGATAATGTTAAAAATATTTATATGACAGTAGGCCTATAAACGGCGTTTCTTCCCTTTGGTATTGAAAATCTATACATTTCAAGGTATCGTATCAAAGTAGTATTGTGACAACACTAGCGTATGGCTGCCACAATTTGTTTTACATTTTCAAAGGTTGACTGAAAAAAGGTTGGGAAACATTTACAATTATTTCTAACCCCAGCATACTTTCTGCTGTATTATGAAGACATAAACCTTTGTGGTCACAAACAACTATCAGTGATGTCCTCTTTGCATTTCCCAGGTTAAAGGTCATTCAAATGAACATGAATATGTCCTTAAATGATTCAAGGGCTACATCTGTAATCACTTACTAGCTGAAAAACATTCAGCGTAGTATGTACAAAAATACAATATTCATAAAAGAGTAGGCTTCGACGGTCCAGCCAACCAGCTACCACTGAGATGAACGGAAAACTTCCTTATAGATCTCCTTGATGTCCACATGCATGTTGCAACGATTTATTGCAAACAAAGTGACAGAGGAGTAAACTCCAGGTTCAGAAAGTAAAAGTCCTCCTCAGTATTTTGTTCCAGTCACTTAGATTTGCTAATTAGCACAGTTTTTCAGCCGAGATAGAATTAGTGAAATCAGCTGGCTGAGTTCATGGGTGGAATAAACATATGGCAGGACTTTTACTTTCTGACCCTTGGACTATACACCTCTTCAAAGTGACTTACGTACAGCTAATAATTTGATACGGTTCATGCTTTTCTGTTTTGATTTATGAACCTTGAAAACAGCAATGGATAGGCCTTTCCTCAAATAAGTAAACGGCTTTGATTCAGTACAACTGCACGTTGGATAGTTCCCAAATCACATGCAAAAACAACTAAATACTCAAACCTTCACATTTATTCATGTTCCAATGCTATTTCTCTCGTTTAAGCAAACTTGACCTTCTTTTTGTCAACAGAATGTGTTTAAATCAGCAGGACTTTGACATTAAACATCTCTCAGCTATGTGACCACATGCTAACAGCCAATCAGGATCCTCTTCTGTATAAATGCTAATCTTGCATTGCTATATCCTTATGGGATTATGGGAGTGTCTTATGTCCCCCAGCATCACCTTGTCTCCGCCAAGTCCACACTGTCCCAGACCCGCAGTTGTCCCAGAAAACCCGGCAGCCGGCTCTGTCCTCATCCTCAATGAGAGGCAGTGTATCCTCTGAGAGTTTTCCAGTTTGAAACAAGCGAGGCGTCAGTAATTTAATTGCTACTTCTAATGATGGCGTGGAGGGGTGAAGCACAGAACATAGGCCTTTTAATGTCACAATTCATTTCCTCTCCATGTTACAGGGGTGGATCATCTATCTATCTATCTATCTATCTATCTATCTATCTATCTATCTATCTATCTATCTATCTATCTATCTATCTATCTATCTATCTATCTATCTATCTATCTATCTATCTATCGTTCTATCTATCGTTCTATCTATCGTTCTATTTATCTATCGTTCTATCTATCTATCGTTCTATATCTATCGTTCTATCATCTCTCTATCTATCTGTCTGTCCATCCATCCATCCGCTAATGCTCACCAAGATTGCATTTATTTAATCCAAAAATACAGTAAAAACAGAAATATTGTGATTTTTGTGTTGTTGTGATTGTAATTTATTCCAGTAATGATAAAGCTGAATATTCATCAGCCATTATTGATTTTGGTCTTTGAGAAACATTTACAATTTATGTGGAGAACAGTTGTGCTGTTTTTGTGGGAACCATGATACTTTTGTGGAATATCTTAGTGGAATTGTGGGATTTTTTTTTGTAACATCATGGGTGTTTTTGCTGTCACTTTTGATTAATTTAAAAAATCATTGCTGAATATTTTTTTAAAAATGTATTTAAAAAAAAAAATCTTACTGACCCCAAATTTTTTAATGGTTGTCTGTGTATTTTATTCTATACATTTTAGTTTAGTGTAGTTAAAAATGTACAAAAAACGTTTCCCATTTATTTGTGCTGTTCTGTATTCTGTGTGTCAGGTCCAAAGTTTGACAAAATACATTAGTCATAATTATGTGTATTCACTAATAGTTTTCACTGAGCAGCAAAGAAATTGCAAAGAAAGCTTTTTTCGCCAATGATCAGGCCTGTGTGTCGGAAAGAGGCCAAATATAAGTGACAAAAGCCTAAAGGTTACACTATATCAGTATAAAAACAGAGGACCACAGAGAGGGAGGATATCCGCAAGGAAAGAAAACAAAACAGATAGCTCGAAATAAGGAGTTGCAAAGAGAAAAGAAAGAACTACAAAGATAAAATAAACTACTATTTGTCTAAATGTATGAGAAAATGGCTCTCTTCCCATTTTGTCAAGTGGTTGTTACATAAGCAGTTGTCCCGTTTAAAGAACAGACACAGACGGCAATATCCCCTCTCTGTTACTCTCCTCACACCATCCTCCATCATATTCAGCAGACAGTTCTGGACCCTCTTAAGTTCACTCCTTTCTATTGGTTCCTCCAGCATGTCTGCAGATAGCCACTGTATCCTCCATGATGTCCTGAGTTGGAAGCGCCCTGTTTCTTTCACTACACAGAAACAGAAAGAAATGATGTTTAGTATGAAGGAAATGGAAGAAAAAAAAATCCACTGAAGGCCTCTGGACATTCCACACTTTTCTGTTACTTTTCTTCTGACGTACATAAAATCAGCCAAGACTTCCGTTCCAGAATCAGCACTTCCGCAATCTATACTTTTGACCTTGCCACACACACACAGCCACACACACACACACACACACACACACACACACACACACACACACACACACACACACACACACACACACACACACACACACACACACACACACACACACACACACACACACACACACACACACACACACACACACACACACACACACACACACCCCCCTTCTCTGGTCAACTAGCTCCCCCATCTGTCCACACGAAATCTTAGTCTTGTTTAGAGCCAAAATTGCTCCCTCTCAGCAGAGAAATGCACTCACAAATCATAATAAAAACATTATCATCAGTACGCTCAGATTGAAAATGAATTTATCGAGGGTTCACCTTATTTAGGACACTAATCTTATTTGAAAATAAAACAAGCATTACAAGTAAATCTCTAAGATTTCTGCTAAGGATCGCTTAATCTAGAAAACATACATCTGTTGTGTACAAACATCTGATAAACATCTTAGAAAAAGCATTTTTGCATACATTCTATCTAGATCCTTAACATCTTAATGACAATTTCTAAATGTCTCTTTAACATCTGACAGGAAACGTCTTGGAGACATATTGCAGATGAGCAAACACTCTATTTTATAAAAAATACATCTTGCAGATGTTAGAATAGACGTCTCGGTGATGTATGTGTGCTATCAGGATCAGTCAGTTCCAAAATCCCCACATTTGTGCGATATTCTATATGCTGATATTAATGCTTCTTTTTGCGCACTGTATTTATTCAGTATAAACTTCAATATACAAAAGCTTTTAGAAGAAAATAGATGCTAAATCTAAATCTCATACTTTTTAAATAAAATACAACTATATTTATATAACTACAAGCCTTGTGACAGAATTTGGCATGTTAGAAACCTATTGGTGACACTGACGAAAAGTTAGATCTGTAACCGGGATGTCACACTATTGGATTCAGAACCATAAACACAGCAAACAATATTCAGACATATCATCACTTTTATAGCTGTTAGAAAAGTTGTATTATGTATTTTGCAGTGAGGTGTTATAGCCTTTATACGTGAGCTGAGTTGCTGCCTCTGTTTAAACAGAAATAGAAAAACACTCTAGAAAAAAAGAGTAACTTTAATGTCTACTTAAATTATACTGCTTAGTTCTGAGGGTCAAGTCAATTAACTATAAATGTCTTAAGTATACACAGAAAGAGTTCAGAGAACAAACACCCAGATATAGCCTACTCTGAAATGCTAAATGACTCACAACCTATTAACCGAATTTGTTGGACGGAAAAGACTTAACTCAACAACCTCCTAAGTTTTATCACTTGCATAATTGGACCATTATTACAAATAGTGCAGTCATCTGCAGCGCAGTGTTTTCCAGGTTGGTTGGGACACTGTAAACTAGCACACGCACAAGCACACGCACACACAAACAAACATAATCAAAAAACAAAACTGTTCGCCAAAGAGCTGAAGCTTTTATCTTGTGGCATACCAGACTTTTATTTTGAAAAATGTAGTATGTTTCCTGTTTAAGCTCTTTGCCTTGCTGCAGGTTTCAATCTGGATTCCCAGATGGATACTAGTACCTATACATGTAACGTTACAGCCAGAGATTCGCGAAACTTCATATTGATGATCGGAATGATTTGTGAGTTGGCTTTCATTGTCAAATAACTTTTATCTTTAACTGACTGTACTCAAAATATGTTACGTTAACTGTTATACAACTAGCTGTACGTCCTGAATTGACTAACGTCCCTGTGTTTCCACACTTGAATGGTCGGTTTATGCTTGTAATCTTTACAAATAAAATGTCAACGGGTAAATATAATTAAGCAAATATATATTTGTGTGTGTATATGTGTGAAATCAGTATATTTGTTTGTTTACTGAAGCAATTGTTGCTTTTCAGGATACGTGTAACGTTACTGACGCATGTATGATTCAGTTGAAAGGAAATAACGTTACCATTACACTAAAAGGGAGCTGAAATAATGAGTGGAAGGAGGAGTAAACCCAACCGGGGTGGAGGACGGTTCAATAAACCCAGAGGAAGAGGAGGAAGAGGAGGAAGAGGAGGAGGAGGAGGAGGTGGTGGTGGTGGTGGTGGTGGTGGTGGAAGCAGGAAAGCTGCCAGTGGAGGCTGGGATGATGGAGATGATTTCAGTCTGGATTTTGGTCCCAGTCAATCATTCAAGCCTCCCTCATCTAGAGGTTCAAGAAGTGGATGTGGAGTAGGAAGAGGTAGAGGAGGAGGAGGAGGTGGTGGTGGTGGTGGAAGCAGGAAAGCTGTCAGTGGAGGCTGGGATGATGGAGATGATTTCAGTCTGGATTTCGGTCCCAGTCAGTCATTCAAGCCTCCCTCATCTAGGGGTTCAAGAGGTGGAGGTGTCCGTGGGGCTCGTGGAGGAACTAGCAGAGGAAGATCTCAGGGACTGCCCAGAAGACATGATGAGGAGGAGGAGGAGAAGAGATCCAGATTTAGACCTGAGCAAGTACAACTACCCCTGCAGAAGATACACATGACGTCAGAGAACAAACTTCAGGTCAAAGAACTGCTGCGGGAACTTCAGAACCAGGACTATCACTCATCAAACAGGTGAACTTGTGTTTGTTTCTAGAGGCATCCACTTTTTCAGAGGCCTTGTTTGTGTCAAGTATGTCTAGTTTTAAGACTCAAACCAAACCAATCTAATCCAACCAACTTCAAGATGAATCACAACATTACACAGTAATAATAGCATATCAGATTAATAATAGCAGTACTTTAGGTTGTGTATTTTTATTCTCGTACGAGGGAATGAACTACTCATCCCATGAAGCATTGCAAGTGATGTACTTATTGAGAAGTCTTGATGTCATTCTCATTTGTTTTTGTATTGTCAAATTGTATGGACATTTTTGAAAGACTTTTTTTTTTAAAGACATTTTTGCAAAACTGATTAAAAAAGAACATGGAATGTGAAAGAAATGATCTATATTACAATCATTTTGTAAATGTTATAAGTCTGAATGACAAATTCTCTGTAACAAACTTGCTGTGAAAAATGCCTAAGGTACCTACTATGAATCTGTAGTTTGCATCATACATCCACAATTTATTTACTTTTTCAAACCACATCAACGGTCTTGAAACCTTATATTTAATTGGAAAATGAATGGGAGTTTTACTTCTAAGCCCCTCTTTTTCAATCCAAGTAGTAGTTTATATTGGTTTACATTGGTCGTTCAATGTTGAATAATCTATTTTTGTCATATAGCAGCTCTGAGTATGAAGGTGGTGAGGAGGAAGAGGAAAAGGAAGAAGAGTATGATGAGTTGGACCATCGTAACGAAGGTCAGTTCTGGGTTACCCATGATGATGGAGTGGAATATGCAGAGAATGAGGACTGGATGGAGGATTCGGTCCAGGAGAAGAAAGCAAAGCCAGACCCGGTGATCTCCCTGTTTGCTCTGGGCACTCTTTGCAGGTACAAACAGACATCACTCATAATATTTCAAGATTATTGTAGTAATGGTAGACTGTACAAAAAATTCTGTTAAATTTACAGTACAAACAGCAGCTGTGGTTGTCAGAAATTAACACTGTAAAAAAAAAAAAAAAACAGTAATATTGTTTGAGGTATTACGGGATGGCATAGTGGTGCCTGCCTATCATATAACTTATAACCGTATATTTCATTATTTGATATAACGTTAATACATCAATCAACTAGCCTACCTAAATCTGCCTAAAAACAGTGTCATACAAAGACAAAATACCCTAATGTAAATATCTGATAACAAAAATGAGAAGAACCAAAATTATTAATATAAAATATCATAAATTGAATGGTAATGGTTAACCATTTACAGTCTTTAATTGTATATTTGTTTTTATGCAAGTAAAAAAAGTAAAAAAGTAACCTAAAATGTAACAAAACACCCTAATGTACAATACTGATAATACAAATGAGAAGAAACAAAATTATTTTTATAAAATGTAATCATATGTGATGTCACGTGGGAACATCTGGGAATGTCTTTTTTATTATTTATTACCATAAATTGTATAATAGTTCATAGTTTTTTAATTGCAATAACTATAAATTGTTTGGTATTTCACAGTTAATTCGAATATAATGCAATGTTAAACCATTTACAGTTTCCCCCCTATATGGTAAGGGAAGGCAACAAAGTTAACCAGTCAAAAGGTTTTTACCATAGCATTTTTCCAGTGTTCTGTAAAAATTACATCCTTTTTTTTTTTTTTTTGCATTTCATGCACAGATTTTTATTTCAATGAAATGTATGTACTATATTTTAGTTCAATAATATTTTTTTTATATATCATTTGTGTTTTTAGGGGATTTTATTGTACTAAATAATTTTTAAGCTGTAGGTATAATCCATTTATTCCCTTTTTGAGCATAGACCTGAAAGTTACATTATCAACTTAAACTGTCATAGGCTAAATCTTGAATGCTTTGAAACAGATACTTAAGTTTGATCTCTTTTCAAAGACGACACTTGGCAGATTATCGCTGAAGTGAAAAAAAGTTTCAAAAAGTGATCCTAAAGTTACAGATTTGTATGTTTATTGTTATGAAAAAATGCAAAAAAATACCATTTTAAATTTGTAAATGAAATATATATTTTCAAAAACACGTTTTACTCTCAAACTGCAAGAAAATGAAAGCAATAAATCTAAACAAGTTGTGTTCCAAATTTGAGCTTGATATCTAAAAAAGAGCTTTCAGTAAGATTATCTTGGCAGCAGTAACAAAGGCTTTCTCTAAATGAAATTCGTCTCCCATTCATTTCCATTGTGGTCATTTTTGACCGCGAGGAACACAAAGTGTGACTCTTCATTTCAGGACTATTTAACCTTAACCTTTGTGTTTGTGCACATAGCAAGTACCAAAACCTATAACAAGTTTTGTACCATACCAATGAAGTAAAAAAAAAAAAAAAAACCCTAGAAAATTTCCGGTAAAAAATTACTAAAGTGGGTTAAAGTGTATTATAACATAACATGTGTAAATAGATCTTGTCTGGATGGAAGTGTACTTTTTTTTTTTTTACAGCTTACTTTTATAAAGTACTAATTCTGATTGTTCACTCAATATATCAGTAACATTCCCACATTTCAGGTACGGGTTTGACCGTGAGCGCAGTAGACAAGCTTTGCAGGCTGGAGAAGAAAATGGACGTGGTGAGGTTGGAGCGACATTAGAGCTCCTCCTATCGCAGATGTTCACTGAACGTTTTGGCTCTAGCGCCCTTAGCCCCCAGAGACCCGACCTCCCTTCACTAGAGGAATGTGTAGCTTTGCGACAGGAAGAGGCCTTCGCTTTGACCGCGATCTACGGCGAGCGGTTCTGTGAGCGCATCAGCAGTCGTGTTTGGACTATTCAGCTTGATTTGCTATGGTTGGACGTTAGCCGGATGAAAATTTCAGAATCTCTGAATTGTAAAAAGCAGTCGGGGTCCAATCAGATTTGCAAGTTTTACCTAAAGGGGGCTGGTTGTAAGTTTGGCAACCGCTGCAATTTCAAGCACCAAACTCATGAATTGAGCTCTTCCAGAGATTTTTGTGAAGGAAGTCAACCAGGGTTTAGCAGCACAGAAGCTCCCGTTTACCAGCTGGAGATTCGTTTCCAACCAGGTAGTTTTTATCCTTTTCAACCTCCTCTTGTGGCCTTCAGTAGCACAGATGAATCGCTCTCAGGGCCAGGCCGCCTCAATGTCACAGAGTACCTGTTCGGTCAGTCACTCAGTGCTGCGCAGGAAGGTGAGCCGGTGGTCTACACGCTCATTTCCTGTCTGGAGGAAGATGGACCTGTCAGAGAACTGCTGTCAGCTGCTCATCACAAGTACAGTGCTCCTCCCCCAGTGCTGGCTCCACCCACTGTCACTCCGGCAAGAAATCGTAGCAGTAGGAACATCGTAGACAGCATTACGAATGGTTCAGCAACTAGAGATCGTTCAATCAAGACCACCGAGACCACTAACCACAGACTGAATCAAAAGGAAGGTGAGGGATTGGACGTCTCAAAACTTGTCATTATTAAAAGTAACCATACTTCATCCAAAAATGTATATGCTGTGTGTTCAATTAGATGCTTCATTCCTAAGAGCGGATATTAATGAAGAACAAGATGAGGATGATTATGAAGATGTAGAGGAATGTATCCCAGTGGAAAACGAAAGCTATGTAAACTTGAGGAAGAGGATGGTGAAGAAGGCTGAGACCAAAACTGAGCAAATACAGCAAGAGAACAAGAAGCTCTGCAGAGAGTTCAAGAGGAAACAGGTAACACACCTGACAATTGGGATAGACATACCTTGGCTTGGATGGGTCTGAATGTTTTTGGTTGTAGTAAATTAGTAAATCGCTGTAATTATTGCAGAAAATAAGATCTGTGTGTACAATACAAATGTGGAGCCTAAAACATTTGGCACAAGCAAAAAGCTGAAGTTCGGCTATAAGCAAACTACACCATGGTCACATGACTTCACAACCACTAAGCTTCAGACAACTCTTTCAATCTTTAATCTACAAGTTGGAAAGTTTGAGTTTGAATTGTTTGCAAGACTATCGTACATCTGAAGGGCGTAGATTAATTGATGACATTTAATGACCCAGACAACCTCTGAAGTCCCATTTAACCACTTAACAAAGCAACCACCTTTTTCAAGACACCTAAAAGGTTTAAAAAATATCACAATTGTGGTATTTCTGATGTATTTTATGTAATTTGAATAAAATGTTAAAATATTTTGAGCTTATGTTATCCACAGACCAAAAACCCACTGACTTCAGGACAAGGGCATTGGAAGTGCAAAAATGCCAACTTGTTTCTGGGTTTTAGGACTGAACTTTCTTTCATGGATCATTTTTGAAGAGTACTCAAAAAATTCATAAAAATAGTTCTAATGACCAATGCAAAGTCCCAAATGTTCTGAACTCATGATAGTTTTGCGTATCGTACAGACTTAAATTTAAGTTTTATTCAACGAAAATCCTGTGCTCCACTGTAGGCCTGCATCCCATTTCGCCTGCTTATACTATAACTACTCTTTTTGTTAAGAAAAAGTACATACTTTTGAGTGTGTAGCAGAAGTAGGCAAGCTTTGGGACATAATACGTTGTCATAATTGTTCTTTAAATGGACAGCTCTGTCTCTTAGTTAAATGCATCCTGTCACCGTTTAAACTGCCCTGTCAATCATCTTGTCAGTTAAAATCCTCCAACATTCAATTTAATTTAATTTCATACCGTTTTGGAGAGAATTGTAGGAGCACACTGACCTGCCAGTCGTGGGGTCTTTAATGTGGAGAACTTTCTGTTTTTCAATTTGCATAATGATGCATTTTAACGTTAATGACCAAACGTATCCTTACAAAAGTTCACAATGCTGTTACAAATGAAATATAATGTGTATAACATTGAAGAAATATCTATTCTTCGGGTTAGATACTGATTATTAATCACTCAAACATTATTAATATGTTACAGTATTAACTGTTAGAGTGAGCATGGATCTGCACTTCAGATTCTAACCAGAAAAACGAGACCATCTGGGTATCCTTGGTATACTCATTTCAACATACTATGATTTGGGACACACTAATTCTAATTTCGAATACTATTTAGGACGGATAGTATGCGAATTGGGACGCAGCATAGGTTTTAAAGCCAACATGCTGCCTTTAACACATTGTTTCTGGTATTATGTCAAATTTCATTGGTTCCCCCATGTCTTGTGACCAAACCTCATTATACACGTACTTTTTGTGTGTTATTTTGGAGCTTGCAACACCTTGTCCCCATTATATGGAGGAGAGCAGCAAGGGTATTGTTCAAATTATCACATTTTCTGTTACACAGAAGAAAGTTTGAAGTGGATTTTCCAGTATCATCATTTGGGTTAACTGATCCGTGTGTGTTCTCTCCGTCAGTCTTCGAGGCGGTATACATCGATGCAGGAGCAGAGGCAGAGGCTTCCTGCATGGCAGAAGAAAGAGGCCATACTGGAGTGTTTGGATAAGAACCAGGTTCTCGTCATCAGTGGGATGACTGGGTAGGACTATGATCTGCGTTATTGATATTCTGTTAACCAATTTTTCTTTTTCTTTGTTGTTCTTGACATCTCTTCATGTCTGAATTAATGTAACTTTAGGTGCGGGAAAACCACTCAGATTCCTCAGTTTATCCTGGATAATTTCCTCCAGACTGGGCGGCAGGATCGAGTGGCCAACATTATGTGCACTCAGCCACGCCGGATCTCTGCCATCACTGTGGCGACCCGAGTGGCCCAGGAACGAGCAGAGGCCCTGGGTCACTCTACAGGCTACCAGATCCGGCTGGAGACCGTCAGGGTAACACACTTTTTACATACCAACCACATTTACTGGTTCTACTTGAGACTGAGTGATACAAACATTTTTACAATATATTTTCATTTGATTATCATTTGTTAAATTGCTGCTGCCATAATTGCTTGAAAATGCACACAAATACGTGATTTCATTAGTTGATTATTACTAGGTGTGTTCACACTCGGCAGGTTTGGTTAAATTAAAAGGAACTCTGGTGCGATTGCTCTGTAGTGCAGTGTGAACGCAGCCATACGAACCTTGGTGCGCACCAAACAAGCCTT
Organism: Meda fulgida; assembly: GCA_030578275.1. Classification (NCBI taxonomy): domain Eukaryota; kingdom Metazoa; phylum Chordata; class Actinopteri; order Cypriniformes; family Leuciscidae; genus Meda; species Meda fulgida. The sequence continues at coordinate 24,887,533 of CM060628.1, read as the reverse complement.
TTCATGGGTCTTGGTCCACATCCAAGCAAACTCCAGTGCGGTTCGACTGAAACATGAATGCGACATGGCCCAAATACATCTAAATTAACCAAAACAGGACGTAATGTTACAAGATGCTACCTAGAAGCTATGTTGGCCATTACAGTTCGTTACAGGCGTCAGAACCACCGTCTTCTTTATAAGCTCTTCATGAGTTCTCATCTGGTAAAAATACCATAGAATATATGCACATACAACAAACACATTTAGTCCAGCACACAGCATTGTTTTGAAAGTTTGGTAAGTTCCGCCGCAAAATATACATCATAAAAGCCGTGTTTTTTGTTTGATTTGTATCTTTAAGTTTGATGTTAAAAATGACAGGCGAACCAGGGCTAAATAAAACCGGACCAAAAAAAAGTGTGTTAAACACTTCCAATTAAATTGGTTGCAATAACATTTGGTCCTCGTTATAGTTTCATTCATTGAATAAAATCATTCAAGGCAAATGCATAAATACCAAGATGTATATTGTAGATAGTAAAAAGGCTGAAATCTCAAAACATATACACTACCGCCCAAAAGTTTGCGGTCCATGAGTTTCTTTAATGTTTTTGAAAGAATTAAAAACTAATATTGTGAAATGTTATTACAATTTAAAATAACATTTTTCTATTTTTATGTTTTAAAATGTAATTTATTCCTCTGATAGCAGTTTTTCAGCAGTCATTACTTTAGTCTTCAGTGTCCCATGATCCTTCAGAAATCATTCTAATATGCCCAAGAAACATTTCCTATTTTTAAAAATGTTGAAAACAGAAATACGATTTCTTCAGGATACTCTAATGAACAGAAAGATCAAAAGATCAGCATTTATTTAAAATAGGAATCCTTTGTAACTTTGCAAATGTCTTTACTGTCACTTTTGATCAGCTTAATACATTCTTGCTGGATTTTTAGTTTTTATAAAACAAATCCTGGTCTTCCTAATGTTATTAGTGGGTGCTTGCCTAAGGCAAAGCCCCAACTATTACTATTGCGTTTTTTATTCCGCCAAAAGTTTGGCACGCTATGGTACCACCTCTGTTGAGGTTCCAAGCTTACCGTACCGATACTAAAATGTGATGTGGAAGCATTGTAGATCACTGATTGATCACTTCCTAGCCCCTCCCTAGCAACTATTGTCGAGCACCTTAGCAACCGAAATCCATAGAGGGATATCTTCTATTCTTAATGTCACAGAGGCATGGGAGTTGGTTTATATCATTCATACTGACAAGCAGCCTTTGGAGGTTCATGATTGGCAGCTGCCAAGCCACTCCCTAGCAACCAAACAAAGTACCCTAGCAACCATTTTGCAAGACCTATATCTCTGCATCAGAACATCGTATAGAGATGGGGGTTGGCTCATTTTTTTAGGTTGGGAAACAATCTGTAAATATCACCATGGTAACTGAATTTAAACCCTAGCAACCGTTTAGATCCACCTAGCAACCATATTGCAACATATAGAAGCCATATTTCAGCTTTACAACATCGTACAGACATGGTTGTTGGCTCGTATGCAATCATGTACAACACCCTAGCAACTGAGTGGCGAGTGTTGCCACTGCAAGCAGCCACTCACATTTTCTTAAGGAAATGTACATTCTAGTTGTATATGTTTTCTTGTATCCAGTCCTCTAGCACAAGGCTGATGTTCTGCACCACCGGTGTCCTTTTGCGGAGGCTAGAAGGTGACTCTGAGCTCCGCGGCATCACACATGTGATCGTGGATGAGGTCCATGAACGGACAGAAGAGAGGTCTGTGGAAAGCACACATGCACTTAAAAACACTTTCACATTATGTGAGTCTGACAGTAAAATTATTCCTATCTTGCAGTGACTTCCTGTTGCTGGTTCTGAAGGATCTTATTGTAAAAAGGACTGATCTGAAAATAATTATGATGAGTGCAACCCTTAATGCTGAGCTCTTCTCACAGTACTTCACCAACTGTCCCATCATCCATATACCAGGTACTCCCATTACACAAGTACTGCTCCCATTATAGATAAAGAAAGACATTAAATTGTACTTTTCTGACCTGTGGTTAGAAGCTTAGTTTATTGTTTGCATCTATATCTTTCATTTAGAATACATTCAAATGTCATTTACATTTTAGTTTGTCAAGAGATTTAAAGCATCGTTTTCGATTAGTGTGCATGTGCGAACGTGCTCTAGTATGTAAGAACGAGTCTATGATTGAATCTGGAAATAAAGCAAAATAACATTAAAAAAATGAGAAAAAGTCCTCAGATGCCATGTCCGTAATTTATAGCAAAACATCTAGCATTAATTAAATCTCAAACTGATTCATTAAAAGTAGTTATTACTCCACCACCTGCGTGACATCATTAACAAATGTTGTTGAACTAGCAATTTGCGACAATACCGTTTCGGGAAACAGTCGTTGATTTCTTCAACGATGCATCCTACTATGGTAGTTAAGCAGCGAGTTACATTGTTGTACGGGAAACTCACCCCTGTTTAGTTCCTGTCTTTTTGAAGCCACTCCTTCTGAAAAGCTCAATGTGCTCTGATTGGTGGGTTGGACCAGTGTTTTGTGATTGTTCAACCGCTTCAAACTAGTTTGAAATGTCACACCCTTATCATAACTGTGAGTTTCAAAACACTACTAACTCAACTCAACCAGGCCTCGCCCTGTTATTTGCACATGTCTTGGGGGGGTATTATTTAAATGAGGAATATTGTGTCCTGTACATTCCCAGAAGAATATTTAAAGACTACAGTTGAGGCGTTTCAGAAAGTGCAGAAACAGTGCCTACTGATATAGAGAATAGCTCCCTTTGGAGTGGAATTTGTGCTTTGTAACTTTGCAGAACGTTTTATGCTCAAACAGCAACATTACAAACCAAAGAAAGTTGTAAATGTAAAAAACAAAACAAAAAACATAAAATGTCCTCTTTAAATATTCACTGATTCATGTTATTGATACTTTTTTACCATTAAAAAAAGATTCTTAGTGCACCTTTAAAAAGATGCAAACTAGTTTATAAGGATGTAACCTATCACGCGTTGACTATTCAAATTGACTTTCCTATCTAAAGGGCGCACATTCCCAGTGGAGCAGTTCTTCCTTGAAGACGCCATCACTAAGACCAGGTATTGACATACAATACATATTGCTTAGTCTACGATTATTCTTCTACATAATTCTTCACACTTCTTTACAACACATTTTGATTATTTGTTGTGAAGGTATGTAATTGAAGATGGTAGTCCATACCGACGCTCCTCAAAGCAGAATCGTCCCCCCGGTCAGGGTGGCGCCGCTGGGAAGGGCCAGGCTCCTGTTGAAGACTTTGATGATGATGGTTGTGGCTGGTCCTTTACCTCCTTGATGAAAAAGGATTCGATCAAAGACTCCATCCCCGATCAGCAGCTCGGTCAACAGGAGCTCACTGTTCGATATTCCAGTAAGTACACTAAAACATTTTTTTAAACCTTGTGCTGTAAAAATTCTTTACCTTATTTGGCGTTTCCAGTTGCATGCAAATCTCTCATTAGTTTTACTTACAACTATTTTAACTAAATGCATATAATTCAGGTGTGGTGGTACTAATTTATCAGCCTCCTAAATCTACAAAGGAGTTTATTGATGAGTTTAAGTGGACTTAAACAAATTATCATTAAATTGTTAATTATTGGTGATTTTAATATTTACGTTTGCTGTGGTACTGATTTGTAATCAAAATAAATGTTATATCTGGTGGGATCATTTAACATTGCACAATGGGTAGACAGCCCTTCTCATTTACAGGTCCACATGCTAGACTTGGTTTTAAACAATGTTGCGCGCAGGACAAGAAAGTTACATAATCGGATTACATTTTTCAAGTTATGAGTAAAGTAACATTACTTTTATATGTACAATGAAATATCTAAGTTACCTTTTCAAATAAGTAATGCAAGTAACTTTGTTTTGCCATTTATTTACAGTCCAGCTCCCTACACAGAATTTAATTCCAGAGAACAATAAACTGTGCTAAGTTTTCTCAGATGTATAAAGATATCTCTTTATAGATCTCTACCGGTCTTGGTTTTTTAGATTTTGTTGTCCCATTAAAACCTAAATGCCTTAAAGAGAAAAATGAGCCATGGTTAAATAAGACTGTACACTCACTTACACTCACTGCAGTAAAATTGAGCGAAGGAGGAAAACATACAGCCTCCAGTCCTATGAAGCCCTGAAGAATGCTTTGTCAAACTTTCAAAAAGCAGTCAAGAATGCAAAATCACAATATTATATTATTCCAACATCATACATATATATATGCCTACATTTCTTTTTCTACTTTTGACTCTGCTTTAAACCCTTCTTCAAAATCTCAGCATGTTCCCCTTTTCCATCAGAATTGAGGACTTTCTCAGATAAAAAAAAAAAAGAAAAAAAAACATTTCTAATCAGAGGCTATTGACTATACAGACTGTCTATATATAGCCTGCAACTTCTTCTTGCTTATGTCTTTGGCATGTATTTGAATCCATCTCTATTTTGCCCAAATTAAGTCTGCATATTGTTCATTTGATATTCTGTCACCACATACAATGCAATTTTGAGACACTTTAGGGCCAAGCCTTCTTTCCATTGTAAATAATTAACTTCATATGGGGACTTTTCCAGCAGACCTTAAACATGCTCTGGTGGTTCGATCTCTTAAGAAACCAAATATTGATTCTACTTTACTTTAAAATTACTGGCATATTCCCAATCTAAACTTTATCTCAAAAGTTCTTGAAATAGTACTTTCACTTCATCTTCACTCTAATCTAAATCTCAATTTTATTTATGAGAAGTTTCTGTCTGGATTCAGAGCCCTCCTATAGTACAGAGTCTGCTTTATAAAAGGTTCTCAATGATATCCAGTTGACAATTGATGTTGGAGACAACGTTATTGATGCTCCTATATGAAGGGCCGTACATTCTCTGTAAATCTTGGCTCAACCGTGTCATCTCCTGCTCATCTCCATTGAGGGGTTCCTCAGGGTTCCATATTGGCCCCTACCCTATTTTCTTTATATATGCTCTCATTGGGTTAAAATGTTAGGAAATATGATGTGTTCTTTTATTGTTATGCAGATAACACCCAGATTTTGTTTCCCCCTCCAACGCTCTGGTAATAATTCATTGGAGCCTTTGTTGGCTTGTTTAGAGGACATGAAAATGTGGATGTCTGCCAACTTTCTTAATTTAAATGAAAATAAAACCAAGTTAATCTTTTTTGGTCCTAAGTAAGTAAAACGCCTTTCCTTAATTCATGTTTTCATGTGAGTCATGTTTTTATCATCTGGTTTAGACTACTGTAACTCTTTGTATAATGCTATAAACTCCACCTTGGCACAGATCCAGACAGTCCAAAATGCTGCAGTAAGATTCTTAAAAGGTCTCCGCAAATATGACCATGTTACTCATATTTTAGCATTACTTCACTGGCTGCAGGTTCATTTTAAAGTTGATTTTATTATGATTTAAAATCTCTGATTTTTTTAGTTTTACATAATCCTTCTAGAGCTCTCAGATCAGGGACACAAAGACTTTTATCTGTTCCTCGGTACAGACTAAAGCTAAGGGGACATTGTGCTTTCGCTACTGTGGGCCCAAAAATGTTGAACTGCCTGCCACTTCAAATTTGATCTGCACCATTCTTACCAGTCTTCAAGTTATTACTGAATACTAACTTCTTTGGACTTGCTTTTAATGTCAACTAAATGTTGCAATATATCGCAAGTTTTTTTTTGTTTTTTTTTCTGAGTATGGCTTTTGTTTGTTTTATTTATCTTTTATAATATTTGATTGATGAAATGAAATATACTTTATTGTTCCTGATAGGGAAATTAGGAAATAATGGACTCCATAGCCAAAATTTCGTCAAAAGCTGATACATAAAACAATTACACAAAATATTCATACACACCATACTCAAAAGTTCTCTGGTAGACTTTGCTAATTCGCTGTTCAACAGTCTAATTGATACCGGTACAAAAGAGTTTTTAAACCTGTTCTGTTTATAACGGAGAGTTCTATACCTTCTTCCAGACGGTAAGGGTTCATAAGAGGGGTAGAGTACATGAGGTGGGTCACTTAAAATCCTTTTAGCCTCATTTAATGTACATTGCTCATAACAGAGTCTGAATACTGGGATAGTCTTTCAGTCTAATCATTTTCATAGAAGTTTGAATAATATATAGTATTTTTGATGTACTATGAAGGCACGTTAGTCAACTGTTACTGTATAAATGGTTATATAATGACTTTTTACATTATGCTATATTATCACCAAATATTGGATTCAGTCTTTTTGTCAACTTGTTTGTCAATCAGCACAGGTTTTGTATTTTGTCTTTTTGAAACTGATTGGTCGTAGGCCTCACTGATCTGAACTTGATCACCTTATAAAAAAATATTTGTAAAAATACTTAATTTTTTTTACCTAAGATTACTCGCCTAAAAAAAACAACCTGAGGTGCACAAGCTCAGATCAAATTAAATCCAGTATTTGACAATAATATAGCATAACAAGATATTTATAAGCTATTTGTTTGTAGGATGGTCATCAAGTGTAAAAAGGTGAAAAAAAAACTCTACATTTTGGGAAGCTATACCTTGTGTGACCAAAGTCAATACATTTTCGTCCAATGCAATAACATTAACTAGAATTTTCAGGGAAAAAGAAAATCCTTGTGATTGTGATGGTAAAAAGTTCAACCTGCTTGTTAAATGTATGCTTTATATTAGTTCTCTGTGCAATCTGATATAACACACGGAACCCTAGTGAGTAAAATATCCTTGTGCTTCTTTTGTTAAGATTACTCAAAGTCTGTAGTGAAAACTTTGGCTGCTATGGATCTTGACAAAATCAACATGGACCTGGTGGAGAGTCTGTTGGAGTGGATTGTTGATGGAGACCACAGCTACCCACCAGGTACATAGCACAATAAACCCCTGCACTATGCCTGCTTAAAATAATTACAGCTTCCTTATCAAGGTAAAAAAAAAAAAAATCACTTTGATTGACTTTTTTTTTTTTGTGTATGTGTGAATGCACAGGGGCTGTTTTGGTCTTCCTACCAGGACTGGCTGAAATAAAGCAATTATATGAACAGCTGCAGTCTAATAGGATGTTCAATAATAGACGAACAAACAGGTATATTTTTCTATTGGGGCCAGTAGTTCAGTTATTGTTGTTCATGTAAATGGGCATTTAAAAAAAAAAGAAAAAATAGTCTTTATGAGTGAATTTAAGAACATGTCCTGGACATATTTAATCTATTTGCACCGTGGCACTCCTCTGACCTTGTCCTCTCATTACTATGATGCAAAAAATAAAATAAATATAAATTAATTTATAAATTGAAAAGTTTTTTATCCATGATGGTAGTATTTGTACTACTGTATCTGTAATGTATGCTAATTAACTGGTAAATAAGAGTTTACTGAGAATCACCATTGAGAATAATGGGAAATATGAAAAACATAAATGATTATTAACATTATTACTTTATCATATTATTATTGTACACTAACGTTTGGAAGTTTGGAGACAGTACGTATTTTTTGGAAACAAATTCATACTTTTATTCAGGATGCATTAAATTGGTCACAAGTGACCGTAAATATATAATGTTACAAAACACAGAAATGCTATTCTTTTGAACTTTCTGTGTCAAAGAATCCTGTAAAAAAATGTATCACTGTTTCTTGAGCATCAAATCAGCATATTGAAATGATTTCTAATAGAAATCAAATAGGGAAAACAAGGAAGTGTTTGGTCGCTTCTCTTTTTGACCCATATTTAATGCTAAGCTAAGTGCTAACATAGTTTTGCGGCAATACAGAGCGATATAGTGCACGCACTGAGAGGAGAGAGGTATGTATCAACTCGTCTTAGTTAAGGGAATAACATAGTTTAATATGAAAAACCGGTGGAGTATCCCTTTAAGGATCATGTGACACTGAAGACTGGAGTCTTGATGCTGAAGATTCAGCTTTGGCCTCACAGAAATAAATTACATTTACCTTAACATTACTGTTACTTTGAATTGTAATAATATTTCACAATATAACTGTTTTTACTGTATTTTTGATCAAATAAATGCCACATAAAATTGTAACCGACCCCAAACTTTTGAACAATTTTGTATATTATAATAAAACAAATAATAAAACATTTCTTTTGATTTTTTGGCAAGTGTTTGCCAGATTCACCTGTAAGAATTAGATGATGATATTTAGTTATGTGTGTGTCTAAAATGTATAGGTGTGTAGTGTATCCTCTACACTCGTCCCTGTCCAATGAGGAGCAGCAGGCGGTCTTTACCCGGCCACCTGAGGGTGTGACCAAAATCATCATCTCCACCAACATTGCTGAAACTTCTGTCACCATTGATGATGTGGTGTATGTCATAGACTCTGGCCGGATGAAGGAGAAGAGGTTTGACTCACTGTTTGCTGCATATTGGTGCTGAAGCTTGTGTTTGTGAAACCCTGTCAAAAAAAAACTAGATGTTTATTTTCCCTGGATAACATTGATTGTTCTTTGTGGGTTGGATGCATTATCATAAACTTGTGCGTGTGTGTTAGGTACGATGCCAGTCGCAGTATGGAGAGTCTAGAGGACGTGTGGGAGTCTCGTGCCAACGCTCTTCAGAGAAAAGGCCGTGCCGGTCGTGTGGCGTCAGGCGTCTGCTTCCATCTGTTTACCGGCCACCGCTTCACACACCACCTGAGCCAACAGCAGCTGCCTGAGATCCAGAGAGTTCCTCTGGAGCAGCTCTGTCTAAGGTAACCAACTTCATATTAGTTCAGACTTGTGACCTGAAGGTTGGGCTTGAGAAAGGCACCTAACCCATAATTGCTCTCCGGGCACTGCAGCAGTGTGTGGTGTGTGTGTGTTTTTCACTACTTACTACCCCTAATGTGTGTGCCCTAACTTTAAATGCAGAGGAGAAGTTCATGTCACGTCACTTTCACTTAAAAGGAAAAGACAGCAAAAGACAGCTCTCTTGTACCATCAAGGACTTGCATTGTGAATGTGTGTATGTGTATATATATATATATATATATATATATATATATATATATATATATATAAATATATTCAACTTATTATTATTTGTATTGTGTAAACCTGACTTGAAACCTAAGTATTTTCTGATTGGTTTATATTGGTTTAGATCCAAACCCATGCGATTTTTTTTTTTATCTTCAGAACACAAATCAAGGTATTTTTTTAATGCAATCTGATTTCTGCCCGTCCATTAAAAGTCTATTCACCCTAACCTATGATGCTTAAAACCTTTTCTAAAAGGATTTTGAAATAAATCCTTATTAATCGAGCAGTTAAATCCAAGTCTTTTAAAGAGACATAATCATCACTTTATATGAACAATTTAATTTATTATTAACATATGAACATTGATCAATGTACACAAGAGCTCTCAAATATGGCAAATGAAAGGTCAAGTGTGCTTGCTGGATCGGCGAGAACGAATGAGGTTTATTCGCACGTCACGCCTGCACGTTTGAGTTTCCTCAAGAACCAGTGAGGTTTGTTCTTGCGCATCAAGTACGGTCGAGCTTCCGTTTACCATATTCAGTGCTCTGTGTGTTCTCTTATCAACGTTTATTAGTGAATACAATTAAATCTGTGATCGTGTCTATTCCAATTACTTGGATTAAACCACTTGATTCGTGAGGATATATTTTTTACAATCTCTTTGCTTTTGTTTTGAACCATCAGATATTTTGGTAAATAGACTTTCAATGGAGGGACAGAAATCACTCAGATTTCGTTCAAAATATTTTCATTTGTGATTCAAAGATGGAAGTCTTTGTCGAAACATCATGAGAGTGAGTAACTGATGACAGAATTTTTCATTGAAACTCCCTTTAATAGATTAAACATGACCGTTTCTGCTCTTCTCTCTCAGGGTTAAGGTGCTGGATGTGTTTGCGGAGCGTCCCCTGGACTCAGTCTTCTCCCAGCTGATCGAGCCGCCCACAGAAGGCAGTCTGGAGGCCGCTAAACAGCGCCTGTGTGCCCTGGGCGCCCTGACGGATGAGGAGTCTCTTACTCCACTGGGCTGGCATTTGGCCTGTCTGCCCGTGGACGTCCGCATCGGTAAACTCATGCTGCTGGGAGCCATCTTCCGCTGCCTGGACCCTGCTCTCACCATTGCCGCCAGCCTGGCCTTCAAGAGTCCATTCGTAAGTCACTACACACATGTATAAGATGATGATACTCCAGTGCAGTACTATGTTACCTGAGATCCATGCTCTCTTGATGGCCACGCTCACAGGTGTCACCTTGGGATAAACGAGAGGAAGCTAATGAGAAGAAGTTGGGTTTCTCTTTGGCGAACAGTGACCATCTAGCTTTGCTGCAGGCGTACAAGGTCAGTACAGGCTCTGATTAAATTAATGACTAGAGATACACAATTCATTAAGATATACACACACAATACCACTTGCTTGTTTGTTTTTTCTTGAAAAAATATTAGATCATTTTATTTTACAGAATCATATGTGGCCCTGTTTAAATACATCCACAGACTTCTGCAACTGCTGATTCCACCCCCACACACAATCAGTGCTTATATTGTGAAATATATATAAAAAACTATATATATTATATATTCTATATATACCATTCAAAAGTTTAGGGTCAGCAAGAGTTATTCTGTAAGGATGCATTAAATTTATCAAATTGATTCAATTGTGTTTTGTTTTTTTTATCGTAAAGACAATTTTTCATCAAAGTATAAAAAAAAAATATTTTGGCAGCACAATTTTTTTCAAGATTCATAATAAGAACTGTTTCTTGAGCACCAAATCAGCATATTAGAATAATTTCTGAAGGATCATGTCACTGTTAAAATATAGAACATAGCAAACATTTATTTTAAATTGTAATAATATTTCTGGTTTTACAGTATTTTTTACAGTACTAGATTTTAAATGAAATAAATGCTACCCTGGTAAATATAAGATTCTTCTTTCAAAAACATCTTACTGACCCCGAACTTTTGAATGGTAGTGTATATAGATTATAATATTTAATATAGTGCTCTAGCAATGTGTTTCTTTTTTTATTCTGATAGATACAATAACAAATTTAATTAAAGTAAATAAGATACCTGTAATTTTACATATGATTTACTTCAAATTCACTGAAATATTATACTTTAATATATTGAAATAGTTTATTTTACATTTACAAGGCTGTTTGATGTTTTTTAATTTGATGCTAGCAAAGCTGCTTCTAATAATTAGTGCAGCAGACATTTTAATATCAGCCAGTTCAAATAATTAAAAAAAAAACAGTCTTCCCAATATATTGATCTACCTCTGATTATCATATCAGTCAGAATGTCTTTATTCTGAAAAGTACTGATGAAGATCATTATTCAGTACTTGTTCATGAAATGTGTTGTTTGATATAATCGTGAAGACTCGTGTTGTGTTCAGGGTTGGTGTAACGCAGCACAGAGTGGCTCTAAGGCTGGCTACCAGTACTGCAGAGAGAACTTCCTCTCCATCCGGGGCTTACAGGTGAGAGACTGATCTCTGATCAGCTCAGCGGAGATGCCAGTCATTTTGGCACCCTTGGATAACTGTTCTGTTTTGTGTGTGTTCTCTCAGGAGATCGCGTGTCTTAAAAGGCAGTTTGCCGAGCTCCTGTCTGACATTGGCTTTGTGAAGGATGGACTGAAAGCCAGGGTCATTGAAAAAATGAGCTCAAAGGGGGGTGATGGGGTGCTGGAGGCCACAGGTTATGAGGTAACTGGGATTTTTGAATGCTGGGTAAATATGGATATTTATATGTTTTCATAAATATCTTGTTGACAAGTAGTAGAGACATAGCTTTGAAAAGCGGATTTTTAAATCTAAAATGAATTAAATATTTTATATTTTTCTTAAATTAAATATTTATTAAATGTTTGAGGTTTGAGACAGCTGGTATTGTAGTTAGTGATGAATTAGTATTAAAAATATGTTAAAATGAAAGACAAAATTAAATTAAATAGTGCATTTGCGTTAAGAACATTCTTGTGATTGTCTCTGATTAATATCTGTTTGGAAATGATGCTATTTTCAAAACTAAAGGCAGGTAAAATGTTTAAGATATTCATCTGGATAGTGTGTTTTTTTGACAGCAGTTTACTTTTTTTACTATTTTTATACTGTTGTGCAACTCTACGTAAATGTTTTTTTAAGAAATATTCAGAATCATATTATGTTTAAATTATTACACTTCTGGAGGCAGTTTTTTTTTATTATTCAGCAAGGACACATTAAATTGATCAAAACAAAATACATTTATAATTTTAAAAAGATTTCTTTTTCAAATAAATGCTGTTCTTCAAACTGTTCATCAAAGAATCCTTTCCACTTCAGTCTATACCCATTTTAGGTGCACTTGGATGAAAACCGAAACCGAAAATAAATATTAAATTAATAATCAGTTAATTAAACAAACTTTTTTTAAAAATCAACAAATAGCTTAAACTGAGTTATAAAAACATTTAAATTGCGCATAAGGCAGTTTTTATATCAACTTTTTGTATCTACTCCAATTTGTTGGTGAAATATAAATGTAAAATATAAATTATTATAATTATTATATAAATAATTCAAACATACGTTAAATAATGAAGAGATCACTAACAGGTTAAGTAAAAATATAATGAATTTATAGCCTAATACAGTGCATTTATTAATTGCTCTTCTATAGAGTTTTTTTTTTTTTTAGCTTACTAATGAGTTTATGGAGATTGAATAGCTTTCTTGAGATAAATGTAACGTTAAGTGATTATATAGCCTACAAGCTTTTTTTATTGACGTCTTTCCCCGCTTGAATCACTGATTGAGCGATTAGTACATGAAACAGGATTCATTTCGGTAAGTTGTAATGTATTTTTCAACATACCTTCTGATGTTCACCCATGTTTATTTTTTGCTGTAACTAGTAGCTTAGTAAAGAGGAGATGAGATCAGTTCATGTGTGCCAAAATGACATTTATTGTTTGAATTTTAAAGTTGAGACTTTGCTTCATATTAAAAGCTTTTTGCGATTATTGGATGGCATGCGCACTACAAATGTTGGCACGTGAGTGAGTGCCTTGGAATATTTTGCTGTTTCATCTGATATTCACCTCTCATAATGAACACCAGTGGCTACTCATGAGTTTATATCCCCTATAGCACACCCAGTTGTCTTGTTTTTGATAAAAAGCACATGTTAAGTAGCAGAAATGATTTATGAACTCCATTGCAAAGTACCCACAGCATGTGACCTATTCCTTTAACCTTTTAACTGTTTTTCTGTCCTTAACAGGCCAACCTGAACTCTGATAACACAAAGTTGATGTCTGCCATGTTGTGTGCAGCCCTCTACCCTAATGTTGTCCAGGTCAGTGTCGCAAAATGAGTCTAGACTGGTATATAAGATGTTGAACGTGAAGGTGTTTAAAGCGTGCCGTGTTGTGTTTAGGTGAGATCTCCTCAGGGGAAGTATAAGCTCACTAGTAAAGGGGCTGTGAAGATGCAGCCCAAAGCAGAAGAGCTGCGCTTCATGACCAAGAGTGACGGAGCCGTCCACATACACCCTTCATCTGTCAACTTCTCCGTAACTATCACACATCAACTACATTCGCATCTAAAATGATGTATTTACTAGGAAAAACTAATATCTAATATTCAGGGCAGGACTTTGTCCATCAGGACTTGATTGAATTGTGAAAAGTTAGCACTGTTAGGCTCACTATTGGTAATATTGTTTATAAATAAATATATATATATACTGCCATTTTTAAAAAAAAGAAGACTCTTATGCTGACCAAGGCTGCATTTATTTGATTAAAAATACAAAACAAACAGTAATATTGTGAAATATTATTGCAATTTAATATAACTTCTTTTTTATTTGAATAAATTTTAAAATGTAATTTATTCCTGTGATGGCAAAGCTGAATTTTCAGCATCATTACTCCAGTCTTCAGTGTCACACGACCCTTCAGAAATCAATATAATATGCTGATTTGCTGCTCAAGAAACATTTATTATTATTATCAAAGTTGAAAATAGTTGTGCACATTTTTTTTCAGGGTTCTTTAATGAATAGAAAGTTCAAAAGAATAGAATTTATTTGAAATAGAATCTTTTGTAACATTATAAATGTATTTACTGTCACTTTTGATCAATATAATGCATCCTTGCTAAATAAAAGTATTAATTTCTTGATGAATTACAAAATATTCAATTCAAACTTTTGAACGGCAATCTCTCTATATATAATATAATATAATATACAGGTCCTTCTCAAAAAATTAGCATAATTGTGATAAAGTTCATTATTTTCCATAATGTAATGATAAAAATTAAACTTTCATATATTTTAGATTCATTGCACACCAACTGAAATATTTCAGGTCTTTTATTGTTTTAATACTGATGATTTTGGCATACAGCTCATGAAAACCCAAAATTTCCTGTCTCAAAAAATTAGCATATCATGAAAAGGTTCTCTAAACGAGCTATTAACCTAATCATCTGAATCAACTAATTAACTCTAAACACCTGCAAAAGATTCCTGAGGCTTTTAAAAACTCCCAGCCTGTTTAATTACTCAAAACCACAATCATGGGTAAGACTGCCGACCTGACTGCTGTCCAGAAGGCCATCATAGACACCCTCAAGCAAGAGGGTAAGACAAATGGGCTGTTCCCAGAGTGCTGTATCAAGGCACCTCAGTGGGAAGTCTGTGGGAAGGAAAAAGTGTGGCAAAAAACGCTGCACAACGACAAGAGGTGACCGAACCCTGAGGAAGATTGTGGAGAAGGACCGATTCCAGACTTTGGGGGACCTGCGGAAGCAGTGGACTGAGTCTGGAGTAGAAACATCCAGAACCACCGTGCACAGGCGTGTGCAGGAAATGGGCTATAGGTGCCGCATTCCCCAGGTCAAGCCACGCTCAGTGGTCCAAAGTACTTTTTTCGGATGAAAGCAAATTTTGCATGTCATTCAGGAATCAAGGTGCCAGAGTCTGGAGGAAGACTGGGGAGAAGGAAACCCGTGTGTCAAGTACCCACAGTCAGTGATGGTCTGGGGTACCATGTCAGCTGCTGGTGTTGGTCCACTGTGTTTTATCAAGGGCAGGGTCAATGCAGCTAGCTATCAGGAGCACTTCATGCTTCCATCTGCTGAAAAGCTTTATGGAGATGACGATTTCATTTTTCAGCACGACCTGGCACCTGCTCACAGTGCCAAAACCACTGGTAAATGGTTTACTGAGCATGGTATTACTGTGCTCAATTGGCCTGCCAACTCTCCTGACCTGAACCCCATAGAGAATCTGTGGGATATTGTGAAGAGAAAGTTGAGAGACGCAAGACCCAACACTCTGGATGAACTTAAGGCCGCTATCGAAGCATCCTGGGCCTCCATAACACCTCAGCAGTGCCACAGGCTGATTGCCTCCATTCCACGCCACATTGAAGCAGTCATTTCTGCAAAAGGATTCCCGACCAAGTATTGAGTGCATAACTGAACATAATTATTTGAAGGTTGACTTTTTTTGTATTAAAAACACTTGTTTTATTGGTCGGATGAAATATGCTAATTTTTTGAGACAGGAATTTTGGGTTTTCATGAGCTGTATGCCAAAATCATCAGTATTAAAACAATAAAAGTCCTGAAATATTTCAGTTGGTGTGCAATGAATCTAAAATATATGAAAGTTTAATTTTTATCATTACATTATGGAAAATAATAAACTTTTCACAATATGCTTATTTTTTTAGAAGGACCTGTATATGTGTGTGTGTGTGTGTTTTAAAATAATATATTTATACATTTACATACATTCAATATATATTTTACTAATATTTCATAAAAAGTATATTAATTGATTTAATTATTAAATATGATTTTTAATTAAATATAAAACATTTCAATTGTCTTCAATCAAGTGTAAGTTCCCTTATGTGCTGTCAGATCTGAGAAGTTTCACTCTTCGTAGGTGCGTCACTATGACAGCCCATACCTGGTGTACCATGAGAAAGTGAAGACCAGTCGAGTGTTTATCCGTGACTGTAGCATGGTGTGTGTATATCCCATGGTGCTGCTCGGTGGGGGGCGAGTGAGCGTGGACCTGCAGCGTGGAGAGTTCATTATCTCTCTGGACGATGGATGGATCAAATTTGCTGCTGCGTCTCATGAGGTAAAACAGACTTACTCTAGTATGTTATGCTATGCTAGTAGTATACAGTGCTTGTATTTCATCAGAAACTCTTCATGTAGGTTGCTGAGTTGGTGAAAGAGCTGCGCTGGGAGCTGGATCAGCTCTTAGAGGAGAAGATCAAAAATCCCAGCATTGATTTGATCAGCTGTCCTCGAGGATCTCGCATCATACACACGATAGTGTCACTCATCTCGACACAGTAACACACATTCATCCAATACACAGATTGTCTGTTTACACATCCACATACTGTGCACAATTTAATGAAAGTGGGACGTTCCCCTAACAAAAGCCTTATTTCATTTTGTTGAATTGTGTGGAGGCACTTAATACATTTTCATTTTAGTATAATTTTCTTTCATAGAATAAATGATTGTACTTCTACACAATGTGTGATTTCACACAAGCAGCCCATCAATGCCGGAGTCCATATTGGACTGCTTTAATGCAATATTACTTAATAAGCACTAACAGCAGGCCTGTGCATGAATTTTAAATGTATGGCATGAGGTATATGTGAGTATGTATCGTCAAATAAAAAAACATTGTGGTGTTTTGAATGATCAACTTCTATGATGATGAAATCTGTCATATTTTGCCAAAAGATGCATTATCAAATGTATTTAAAAATGAAATGTCATATTAGATCTGTGGATATACTTATTTAAAAATAAACATATTTTCCTCAATTATTTTTGGTACTTGCGTTACAAAACAACATTTGTTTTATTATATTGTGTTGATATCATTTGTGCAAATGTACACGTTATAGAAGTCTCATTACATGACTACGTTTATGGGTAACTATTATTCACTCAGATACCTAAAAAAAAGTGTTATTTTGTAATCAAATGAAAGGCTTTTTCTATTACATGACATTCATATTTTAAGGTTTGGTTGTAATTTAAAAAAGTATTTTGAAAATTTCAAACAATTATATTGTAATGAAATCAATAGGTGTCATTACAGAAATTCTATTTTGTGATATTAATAATTGATATAGGGTTAGAGTATGCTGGCGGAATATCCTCTACTAAAACATGAGCCAATTATTGAAATACAATATCATGGTCTTATTAGCAAAACATTCAGGGGGGAAAAAAAGTGCAGTTGGAAAAGTAAAATTCACCTATTCCCAATGAGAATGTGAATCATGTTGTACATACTGTGTGTATGTCTCTCCTGGTACCAGCAGAGCATAAGGAAAATTAGGCTGAGGAGATGCAGAGAGCAGGCAGAACATCTCATTCATTGAGAACCATTATTCTTTACTTTTGGACTATAGCAAACACTTTACAAGTATAAAAAAGTTCACAAATAGGGTCTGTATATGATACAAAGGTGCACTACCATTTAAAAGTTTGCGATTGGTAAAAAAAAAGTTCACCAAGGCTGCATTTGGTGTTAAACAATGGCCACCATTGACTGAAGCGTGGCCATCCTGCTTTACAACTGCCATTTCTATCTTTTTTATGTATATATCTTGTCCAGAATTAAGTTTATTTAGATGTCTCTTTATGACCACAACACGTGGGAAGGAGATTTTTCAGGTGCACACACAGAGCTGAATCTGAGATGTTGAGCCTCACTTATTATCTATTTATATGTATATATATATATATATATATATATATATATATATAGAGAGAGAGAGAGAGAGAGAGAGGGGGGGGGGGGGGCTACTAGGGTACGCATGGACAATCAAGTAGGTTCTACACTCCCTGAATATTGATTTAATTTCAAATAATTTAAACTAACCAGCTAATATTCATTGAGAATATAGACAAACCTTATACTACTTTAATTTTTTAGATTAGGTTTAGGTAATATGTTTAATCTGTCCTATATTAAATAATTTATTTTTGTTTTCTATATCTTAAATTACAAAAAAAAAAAAAAACTTTATTCTAAGGTTAATAAATGTATCCTATGTCAATATCACCTGCTGCAGCTGGGTCATTATTTAGTAGTAGAGTGAAATAACTCCACATGATGTTTCTCTATCATTCACTCTGATAAGCAGTTTAAAGGCAGCGATGCAAACTCAGAGGGAAAAATAATAAAAAAAGGTCAAATATTTGTATCCATATTTTTTTTTAAACGTGAAATATTTTTAACTATTGTTATTTAACTCTACAGTTGTGCAGTAAAAGGAACTTTAAATAAGATCTACTGTACATTACCTTTTTATTCCTGGATATAACATGGAAAATATGCCATATGCTTTAGTTGATGATTTCAGTCTCCTGGTGGAAAGCAAACGCTAATGACATGAAGTTACCAGTATAACCAAAAGGGGGCTGCAGTGGACCACTCATTGGCTCATTTTCCAGTTCCACTCCCTTTTATAATTCTTTCACGTGTTTTGCTGTTGGATCTATTATAACAAAGGTTAGTAATTTTATTGTACTGAAGTATGAAGTTTAGCAAGTGTAGGAAATGTCACAAAGTCTCGTTCCATTTTCCTTTTTTTATTTATTATTATTTTAATGTTTAATGTAAAAAAATGTTTTAATAATGAATAATTCATTCATGGAGGACACCGACTGTACTGTAATGAGGGGTGAACGCAGCAAAAACTTAATACAGTGGATGGGAAACCGTCCTGTATTGCTCCTGCATCACATTATGTAAACTGCATCATGCCAAGCATGCTGGGGCCAAGAGCCTTGGGAAAGGAGCGAGTGTGTTAATGAGCGGTCTCACAGAGGTAAAAAACAGAGTGATGACAGTGCAAGATGAGAGAGGACCAGGCCTGGCAGCTCGCTGCCGTGCGCCTGGGTTGAGGAAGGGTGGCTGCTGTCTATGAGGGGACGGAGCCAGCCATTTGCCGGAGGCCAGACCTGCTGCTGTCCACCATGATGGGGAGGAGCATGTAGAGTGAAGGAATGGGGAGTTTCTGCAGGGCGCCCGTAACAGGAGGAGCCATCATCGTCAGTCAGGAGCCGGAGCAGTATCAAACCATCCACCGAGGAGCGTCCAGTACCATCGCAGGGCACTGTGAGTGAGGGCCTCTTGGCTGGTTGAGGACCGATTGGAAGTGTGTCCGGGAACCGGACCAAGATTTTTTTTTATTTTCCTCTCCCCTTAGATGTGGTAGTTCTCTGTGAGGAGCTGGCACTTTACTTTCGTTTTGCTGTCTGTTTATTTTATGATCCAATTCTCTTGTTGTTTTTGTTTGTTTGTTCTGTGTTTAGTTATTATTTTTCTACGTTTTACCAGAGACTAACTAGTGAACATTAGGCAACACATACAATACACTATTTTTTTTTATATTTCAGATGTTGTGTTGGACATTCTAGTTGGAGGAGCAGTGGTGCTTTTCAATCTCTGCTGCATTGTAGCATCACTGTAACATCATACATTAGTTTCTTTGAGGATATGTGTATCCCTCTAGTGCATTGTCATCATTCAATAACAATAAAACATACTTTTGAAAAAAACAGCCGACGATCCAGTGTTAGTCTGGACCAGCCTGAGGTACATCACCAAGTACAAGACACCACTGAATAATCTGTGGAGAGTCAACAGCTGGCTGATGACCTGAATGTGTTTTACTGTAGGTTTGAAAAGCCCAGTCTCACACCGGCTCTGATCTGCACTTAACACACACACCGACACCTCCTGCCATTCAACCTGCATTTATGGTCTGTGTGGGGGACCGGGTCTTCAAAAAACAGTCTACACTGATGCAGTCAACACTACAGTACATGGACAACATCTCGACAGACTTCAGTTCCACCTTCAATATCATCATGCCTGTCCTCTCCGGCAAACTGCCCCAGCTCTCTGTGCGCACCCCAATCTTTCAGTGGATCTCCAACTCTGTACTTCTCTTGTTCCCATGTTCACGAACAACTGTACTGCAAAAGACCCCTCTGTCAAGCTCCTGAAGTTTGCAGATGACACCACAGTCATCGGCCTCATTCTAAATGGTGACGAGTCTGCTTACAGACTGAAAGTTAAAGAGCTGGCTGTCTGATGCAGTCATAACAACCTTGAGCTGAACACGTTCAAAATAGTGGCGATGTAGTGGGCTTCAGGAGGGCCCTTTGGGAACCATGAGAGGATCAGTAGACATTCTTTGTCCCTTAGGAACTTTCAAGGGGTTCCTTACCCTCACTTTATCCTCCTCCTGGAAACAAAGAGTGCGAGCACTCCACTTTAGCATCAGCGTACATTTTCATTTTGTGCTTAGTTTGTGGGTGCACAGGAGCAGATGGCAAAATAGACAGCCTGCACATTTGCCTGCCATAGAAGAGCTGAGAGGATGAAGTACCAGTTGCAGCATATAGAGTGGCACGATACATCTGCAAGAAAGTCAATTACCACAGGTTTCCATAGCTTATATTGCTAGATGGCCTTTTGGACAGTGTGTTTAAGCATACAGTTGAACCTTTCTTAAAGCTGTCGTCGGCAACATTTTTTTTATCATAATCAGTGAAATCGACACTATAATCCGACAGAACAACATAAATAAAGTGGTTTTAGAAAAAACCCGAGCCTCTAACTCCACCTGGAGCGTGTTATTTGTTTTGCAAAAATCCATCGCTCCCGGTTCATCGGGTCCAATCAGCGCTGGGGGGTGTGAGATCTGACTGTCAATCACAGGTCGTGCACACGCCACCCCTCACGCACGTTACAATCACATGCATACGCCTGAAGTTCGTGCAGTAACGAAGAGTGATGGCGGAAAAGATTCCAATTCCTCGTTTAACCTCAAGAGCTAAGAGGTAAAAACAACACAGGAAAAGATAACACCTGCTGAAAAGAAAGAAGTAAAGAAAGTAAGTGACCGTGCCCGTAATAAAACCTGGATCAACATCGGATCGGCATTTGAAAGGTGGAGAGATTTAACGTTATGTGATTTAATTGGGTTCAAGCTGGATGCAGAGCTTGCTACATTTCTTCTTGACAGGTAATTGTGCTATATCAACCAGTTACTTTACTTCTTAGTGTTATGTTAGTAATCTAAGTATGTTTGCCCAAATGTGTTGGTATGGATAGCTAACGTTAGCACTTGTTGGGCAGGTTCGTGGTGGACACGCACTGACGAGCACGAACTCGGTGGGAGGGTATTCGTTTATAGTGGGGGAGGGGCACGAGAGTTTTAAACATTCAAAATTTTGTCTAATTCCACTCAATCTGCCAGACTTGCCGACTGCAGCTTTAAGCACTATTAGGTGCCGGGTAGTAGAGAGAGGGACGATGGTGACGAATATTCCTTTCTTCCAGAAAAGCAGCGGAAGCAGCAGATGTAAACTCAACACCTTTATCAGGAACTAAATATGATAATTTTCCTATTTAGCACCAAAACTTTCTTCCTAAGTCTTCCTAACATTGTCCGGGAAGCAGACACACTCTGTCAGTTCAAATCTAGACTAAAAACACATCTCTTTGACCTAGCATACACATAACACATTACAGACTTCTATAGTTCAATGTTAGGCTGCATAGATTAGGTCAGTCGGAACCGGGAACACTCCCCATTAATCCTGATGCACTTGTTACATCATAAGATGGATGATGTCTATGCTAATATTAGTCTCTCTGTTTATCCCGAGGTTTACCGCAGTCCGCCGGATCCAGGCCGTATCCGGATCTTATTGCAGTGACAGTTCAACAAATCATGTGTCAAATCAACGACTCATGTGTCAAAACTGGGGATAGTGTTTATAGTTTAGGGAAATGGGTGTGGTTTATGTGTAAATTGCGTTATGGTTTTGACAGTTTATAGTGTTTAAGCAATTGAGAAAAACTGTAATAAGCTTTTTAAGATTACAATTTATATATCGATGTCCTGACTCCTGAGATCAAATTTTAAAGTAAATGTTTTCCAGCGTAGCTTTATTGTGTGCATTTGTTCTCCCAGTAGCTATTGCAAAGATATAATTTGGAAGGCACAATTATTCTAATTTAATAGATTTTTGATCAGTGTGCAAAATACAATACCACTTTGTCTGGCTCCTACCTTGAACTCTCACCTGAATTCATTTGAAAGTGTACAGCACATGTGGTTGCCATAAACACATGAATTCAGAGTCAGAGGAAGCATGACTTAAAGGAAGTCAGGAGGACAGGGCAATTGCATGGCCACAGTTGATTCAGACTAAAATCTCTATTGATCTGGTTCTATCTGTATTCAGTTTACAGATCAGTAATAGAGCGGCATAACTAAAAAAAAAAGTAAAAAACAGGACAAGCTGACCCGCTGGACCCCATAAGGCATTTCTAAGGGAACTAAACATTCAGGGCACTTTTGAAAATCACTTAAAAAAACATGAGGTAGTTTGTTTCTCCTTAATATGGTAACTGTGGTTTTAATTAATGAAAAAAAAACTTAATTCAGTCTATCTTTCTTGCTCTCTAAATGGATATTAGAGGATTGTAAAGTTTAGAAATAGACCTCGTAAACTCAGATAAATAACCCTGAATGAAAACTTTAGTTAATTAACTTATTTTTGCCACAAGGTGGCGCTGGAGTCCGAATAATGAATCACATCACTCATGTTACTGTCTATTGTGTAGCTAAACACAGTGTTGTTTTTGTTATTATTAAGTACAAATGTGTGATTTAATATGTAGCAATATATATATATATATATATATATATATATATATATATTTTTTTTTTTTTTTTTTTTTAATGGGCCTATACTTTCCCTTATTTTATTTAAATATGCAGAGAAAACTATAAGTAATCATTTGTTGGATGATTCCTCTGATGACAAAACTGGGGAAGTAGTCAGAAAATCAGTTTGAAAATCACAGCAATCATTCATTTGATGAGGCACAGAATGGCACAGAACGTACAGGGCGTCACGCACCTTGTTGCTTGAGTGATATCATCTGAGTGAAGGTCAGTTGGGGAAATCTTTTGTGGAGCTCAAAATGAGAACTGACAATTTGTTATGTTGTGTTCTTTCTGGCAGCGGGTTAAGCTCCTTTAATAGGATTTATGTAATTAGAAAAACGTCTTAGACCTGATCATTCTGGAGCTTAAAGGGATCATTTAGCATGCAACGTGTAATCTGTTTAAATTGTTGTGTTTGTTTATTACAATATGTGCAAAACTTTTTTCCGGTCTCATGTTACAGAACGCAGCAGAAAATCAGACCTGATAATAACTTTCATTATAGAATATAAAGTTTCTTTAAAGTTATCTTCAGTTGCTACTTTTCTCTGCTTATATTGAACTTTCAGATATCTTAAATGAACAAAAACTAGTTAAATGCAAATTGCAGATATTAAAAGTTAACATTTTTACTAAGAATCAGTAATTACAACTACTGTAGTTAGAAATTAGTCAAGAATACATTAGGTACAGTATATGCAAATAATAACAATAAACATTATAATAGTAAAGAGAAAGTATTCAGTGAGCGTCAGTGTGCCTGGTTGAATCCAGAGGTCAGAGGAGAATGGCAAGACTGGTTCAAGGCAACAACTCAACTAACTCAAATAACCAATTGTTACAACCGAGGTCTGCAGAAGAGCATCTCTGAAGCCTTGAAGCAGATGGACTAAACCAGCAGAAGACACACTGGGTGACAGTCCTGTCAGCTATGAACAGGAAACTAAGGCTACAATTCACACAGACTCACCAACATTGAGAAAGGGATATCCGCAGGTCATAATGGGCCAAACATAAAACATCCACACCCTAACAGGCTGCATGCTTTTATGACAATGAAAATGACAATATGACATAAAAGGAAAAACATTGCCTGGTCTGATGAGTTTCAATTTCTGCTGCGACGTTCAGATGGTAGGGTCAGAATTTGGCGTAAACAACATGAAAGGATGGATCCATATCAACGATTCAGGTTGCTGGTAGTGTAATGGCGTTGCGTGGGGGATATATTCTTTGCACACTTTAGGCCCCTTACCAATTGAGCATAGTTTTAACACCACAGCCTTCCTGAGTATTGTTGCTGACCATGTCAATCCCTTTAGTGAACCCATCCTCTCATGGCTACTTCCAGTAGGATAACGTGTTGTGTCATGAAGCTCAAATCATCTCAAACTGGTTTCTTGTACATGACAATGAGTTCACTAGATTCAAATGGACTCCACACCCTTATACAGAAAGAAAACATACTTCTATGTATTTATGATCAACACATTAAATGGTTTAAATATATTGAATGCAATAATATACTGTTAATATATTACAATATATAATACATAAGGAATTGCAGCTTTTTTATCATTTATTGAAAAATATGTGACAATATATTTACTATGCTACACTAATGTGTATTCACTTTTATTCAAGTTACTTTCACTCAGTTTGGGTTGTGTTTTTGCTAAACAAAGTATTTGAGTTGCGTTTATGAGAAAAGTTGTGTTGGATTAAAGGCTCATGTTGAAACATGTCAAGTGTAATTGGTCAAACACAAATTAGTTGAGTTCAAATTACTCAAAATTCTGATGAAAATTCTTGTCTCCGTTTTTTTTTATACATGTGTGTGTTTGTGTGTGTGTGTGTGTGTGTGTGTGTGTGCGTGCGTGTGTGGCTTGCATTTAAAATTAATTCATTTAAATATTTTAAGTCATTGTGTTTCCTTAGAAGTTGTCTTTCCAGGGGTCTTGTTGACCCCTGGTTGAGGACCACTGTAGTAGTGATTTTGCGGTTGAAGTTATCATAATTTTAAATCTTACAAGTAATAATTAAATTGTTGATGTTAGGATATTTTTACAAGTAAATGTCACTGTGGATTTCACAGATTTTACTTTTTTTTCAAAGGTCGGATTTTCTGTTTTCTATCATTTTAACACCATTATACTATACCTGTTTATCATCAATTCTATATTTTCAGCTACGTGCTCACACTCCGTTAAACCATATTCTAATGTGTTTTTCATCTCTATCCAACTGACAGTATTGTTGATCTCCACATTTTTTCTCCGGTGCAATTCATGATGTGCCTCCCAGGTGTTTATAAAACTGTCCACGTCTGTGTGATATATTTTATTTTCCCTAGAGGCTTTTTTTCCTATTTCAGTGCAGCCATCACAGTCTCAAACAGGAGCAATTGTTTCTCTTTCTGCCTCAGCATTAATTTAACCATGTTGTGTTTTCTCACCGCCAATTAAAATTCTTCTTGGCTTCTGTGTGCCTGATCTAGCTTACATTACGCTGTGGGGTAGCTGACAGGTCTGAACGGGGCAGCCTGGACATGTGACAGATACAGGACAGCCGCCTAACGATCAGCTGGCACGCAATGTGGTCACTAACTAGGCTAAATTAGCAGGTTGCATGCAAAAAGTGTTGAGTTTGAGCCAAATCGAAGATTTTTTTTTCCCTTCTTTTTCCAAACACTTTCTTTCCCCTGGGAGGCACAGAATCAGATAATCTCATTAGTCTAAACAAAACATTTCAGAGAATGTCAAAATCTTTGGCCACAGATTTTCAGAGAGGCTTAAAGCTACAATATGTGCCATGCAGTGTTTCAAATGTATAAACCAACTGAACCCATGGCCATCTGAAAGTTCAAGCTTTAGACATTATACATTGTTATATCTTTATATTGAGGTTTGTATATTGAGACGGGCCTGAATGGAGTGCAATTTTGAACATGATAATGTGTCCAGGGTTAAACTATGGAGGCACCAAGGTCAGAGTTCTTCTTTTCCCATAGTGTGTCCAACTCAGAAGACATTCCAATAGCTGGAGTCAATCAACATTAAAGATCATGTTCATCCCTGTAATACATTATTAAAAGACTGCACACAGTGCTCTTTATCTGGCTGATGATTTATATACATTGAAATATTCTATGAATGTTAAAAAAATCTGAAAATTAAAAAGACAGTTTTCACAAACTTTGAAATTGAGAATGCCCAAAATAGCTGACAAAGCATCAATCAATCAATCAATCAATAAGGGTATTCAGAAATACTGCAAAATACTGTAATTCTTTTAGTAATAGTTAGCATTAGCAATAGTAATTCTAAGGATACATATATCTGAAAAAATGTGGATGTCAAGTAATTATGTTATACATATAAAAAATATATATCTAATGAATGTGAAATCACCAAATAACACAACATTTCATTCATTTTATTGCAGATTTTGGTAAAACTTTACAATTTGGTTTCATTTGTAAACATTAGTTAATGCATTAAAGGGATAGTTCACCCAAAAACTAACTAGAACTAACCCTTTAACTATCATTACCAATTAGCAATTTATAGCATTTATTAATTTTAAATAATACATATGTTCTTGTTCATGTTAGTTCATAGTGCATTAACTAATGTTTACAGATACAATTGTTGACCTTAAAAAAGGAGTAGTAAAAGTTAAAAAGCGGTAACACTTCACAATAAGGTTCATTAGTTAACATTAGTTAACTACCTTACATGAACTAAGAATGAACACAATTCTTCAGCATTAATTTATCTTAGTTAATATTAATTTCAACATTTACTAATATGTTGTTAAAATCAAAAGGTTGTATTTGTTAACATTACTTAATGCACTGTGAACTAACATGAAGACTAACAAAGACTAATAATAACAACTAACAGATGTATTATTAAGTAACATTAACAAAGATGATTAAATATTGTAACCTATGTATTGCTCATTGTTAGTTCATGTTAGTTGATTTACATTAACTAATGTTAACTAATAAACCTTAATGTAAATTGTTACCAAAAATGCTGTAGAAGTATTGTTCATTGTTAGTTCATGTTTACTAATGTAGTTAACTAATGTTAACAAATGAAACCTTATTGTAAAGTGTTGCCCAGATTTCATTACAGATCTTCCAACGGGGTTCATTTTTAGAAACTAAATTATGAAAAGCCTCGAAAGTTGCAGTGAGAGACTGTTAAATCCTGATGCTGGTGCAACACTATATTAAACCCACAGGGGACTCATGAGCTCAATTATTAAAGGTTTGACGATTTCAATTTGTAAAACACAGATAACTGATCTTAGTTTCAGTGACATTTTGATTCATAGGCCACTACAGATACACGAAAATTGAAACAATAATAGAAAATAATGTTATATTACCAAATGCTTGTACCTCTCGAAGCATGAAGGGCAAACATATTTCTGAGGTTACAATCCTTGTAGAATACACTAAGACAAACTTTTTCCACTGTCTCACTGATTCATACTTACTCATTAAATGAATTGCATGCACCAAATGTGCGTTTGAGGAAGGAATTCTGCCTTAAATGGGCCTATTTAGTTGTGTAGTTCATGGTCTCTGCCACAGGATTATTAAAGTGGCTGAAACTTTTCTAAACAAAACATAAAGTGACATGCTGGCAGCCGATCTAGAAACGTGACTGTATAACAAACCATTCGCAGCTTATTAAACTAGAGAGAGGAACACTAATAGAGAGAGAAGGCATTAGTTATAATGGAGACATGAAAACATTCCTAGAAGAGTCTTGGTGGAAGTTCTAGAACTGTCTGGTCTGTTTCATACTGTGTGATGTGCCTCTTCTTCAGCCTGTATCCCTGTGACCTTTGACCTGTCCTCAAAACTGCTGCCATGTGCCAGAGATACAGACCTAGTTTCCAAAGAAACAGTCAACAAACATCAGTAAATGTTTACTTTTTTTTTTAAATGCTCAGCACATCACACTCCACTTCTATGTCTTTTTTTTTGTTTGTTTCAACCCAGCTTGGAATTTTTCAGGAATCTTTCCAGGAATTGTTTGGAATTGTTGGGTAGAGTTCAGCCTTACAGTTATAAAGTAGTTTTACAGAACTGTTCAAGTCTGATGTTGGTAAGTTGACAAAAGTCTCTTATTTATTTAATCAAAAATACAGAGAAAACAGTAATATTTTAAAATATTATTACAATTTAAATTAGCTGTTTTTTATTTGTATATATTTTAAAATGTAATTGTCGTTGTGATGGCATTACTCTAGTCGTCAGCGTCACATGATCCTTCAGATATCATTCTAATATTCTGATTTGCATGCTTTTATAAACATTTAATAACACAGTTGTGCTGTTCAATACTTAAGTTTAAAAGAACAGTATTTATTTGAGATTTATTCACTGAAATAAAGATTATTTGAGGATCTTTTGTGACTTTAGAAGTAGTACTTCAGCTGAAGTATGTGGCACTTTGAAAGATATTTGATTCCAGTCCTCTCTCCCCATCATAACAACACATTTCCAAACGTGCCCTTCCTGTAACCGGAACATTATCCAGACATCCACTAACACCATTCCAAACCTTTCCCTGTTTTAAAACACTTCTCATTTGTTACTATGGAAAGGAAATAACATTCATTCTTTCAAATATGGCCATGTTTCAAAACACTTTCCGTCAGTAAAAAAAGAGCCAACAGTACGTTCTGTCTTTTTATTTACTTCCATGCCAGGAGCAGAGAAAAATTGTTGTATGAGAGGTTTCCCCTGTGTAACACCCTCATGTCAGAGACACTGGCGGCTTTATAGCAAGCGCTGCTCTGGACCAGGTGGAAAATGCTTCAGTTTGAATTATGCTTTCTTTGGCACCTCTGTATCATGAGCCAACGTATATTTATCAAGAGTCTGACAGTCTCACCTCATTCCAGGAAATCGAGGTTTGCTGCTGTTTTGCTTCTTACAGTGTATTGTTTGGCAAGTTGACAAGTTGGAAACACTCTATGATATCTTACAAAATTTAACCAAAATAAAACTTTAATTATGAAAAATATAAATTAAATTAAAAAAACATACCAGTAAAAAAAAAAAAGTTGTTTTATGAGCATCAAATAATCATATTAGAGTGATTTCTGAAGGATCATGTGACACTGAAGACTGGAGTAATGATGCTGAAAATTCAGCTTTGATCACAGGAATAAATTACATTTTAAAATATATTCACATAGAAAACAGCTATTTTACATTGAAATAATATTTAACAATATTACTGGGTTTGTTTTGTATTTTTAATCAAATAAATGCAGCCTTGGTGAGCAGAAGAGACTTCTTTTAAAAACACTTTTAAAAATTGTTTCTTGAGCGCCAAATCAGGACATTAGAATGATTTCTGAAGGATCATGTGACTGAAGACTGGAGTAATGAAGCTTAAAATTCAGCTTTGACATCATTTGGATGAATAAATTATGTAGGCTAATTTAAAAATATATTAAAATAGTAATCAGGTCACAATACTGTTTTTATGTATTTTGATCAAACAAATGAACTCCAAACTGGTCAATGGCAGTGTGTGTCTGTCTGTGTGTGTGTGTGTGTGTGTGTGTGTGTGTGTGTGTGTGTGTGTGTGTGTGTGTGTGTGTGTGTGTGTGTGTGTGCTCATGTTTATATTACATTGTGAGGATTGATTACAGTTTTTACTAACTGCTTACACACATTTTCAAAACTAAGTCTCCTTTTTTCAAAACTCTACACACAATTCTCAAAACTGCACACACAAAATGCAAAATGCCTCACATCTCCTTCAAAATGCAACACTGCATTCAAAATGCCATAAACACACGTCAGAATGACGCATTTGCATCAAATGGCAAACACTTCTTTCATAATAATAAATTTTTGGATATACCATGTAAACACTGCTGTTCTAAATCTAAAGCTCTTTGGTCTTTCATAGGCTTATATCTACATTTCAATACAATGTTCTATAGTGAAAGTAATCTGCTGAGAGGGGTAACAAGTGCACCGGAAACGCAAATGCAATGTACAAACAGAAAATATTTATTAGGCCATGTTGTACATTACCATACAACAAAACTATAAACATTTATGTAAACCAAAAGTATATTCTTTACTAGAATATATAGAATACAGTAAATTGTGTGTGGGGTCCCGGTCCAGGAATTGGCAGGGGGGGGGGGGGGGTACAGTCCCCAGTGCTAAGCTTCATCTCTTCTCCGAGCTGGGTCTGGCCACAATACTTCGTCCACATCACAAGTATCTCCTAGCATGGCGTATCCAACCTTGGACAGAGGCAACCTCTATGTCCCCACATGTGTCCTCCATTGCCTGGAGAAGCGGTATGCGGGCATAGGGTTGGCGATCATACACTTTCCAGCGCCAGGCTGAGAAGAATTCCTCTATGGGATTTAGAAAAGGTGAATATGGAGGTAGGTACAAAACTACAAATTGTGGATGGGTGGCAAACCAGTTTTGGACCAGAACAGCCCGGTGATAACTAACATTGTCCCACACAACCACAAATCTAGCAGGCTCCTGATCTGGATCAGGGACAAGCATTGTGTGAATTGCATCCAGAAAAGTGAGTATATGGCCGGTGTTGTACGGACCCAGTGTGGCATTGTGATGGAGGACCCCGTTTTGAGTGATGGCAGCACACATGGTTATATTACCCCCACGCTGTCCAGGGACATTAAGGGTAATTACACAGGTAATTGCCCTCTGTCCTATTACATTTCGTCCACGGCGCCTGGTTTTGGTGAGGTTGAAGCCAACCTCATCCACATAAATAAATTTGTGGCGAATTACATGGGCATCCATCTCCAATACTCTCTGTAACAGACAAAATTATATACAGATGAGTAAATATGGTATGTCTGAAGAACTGGAAGTAGTGTTGCATACATACCTCTACAAAGTCATGTCGCAGATTCTTGACTCTGTCAGAGTTTCTCTCAAATGGCACCTTGTAAAGTTGTTTCATTGTCACTTGGTGCCGTTGGAGGATGCGTTATATGGTCGACAGGCTTACAGCATTGATGTTGTTGAATATTGTGTCATTATTCAAGATATGCTCTCTTATCTCTCGAATCCTAATTGCATTGTTGGCCAAAACCATATTTATAATTGCAGTCTCTTGTACATCTGTAAACAAGCATCCTCGTCCTCCATGATGTCTTTGCCTTTCCACTCTGTACAGAATTCAAACAGTATGTGTTCAGCATAGGAACTGTAAATCATTTACAAAAAAAAAGGTAGTACAGCATGATAACCAACCTCATTCATTCAATGCAGTGCAGTAAATGCATGGCTTAGAGCTAAAAATGTTTATGCAATACTATGCAGTCATACGTATTTTACAGTACATTACTATAATGCTAAAATAGTCATTAGATAGTTGCATACCTGTTCTCATTTCTGAAGGTTCGAATTATGGACGCCACTGTAAATCGACTCAAGTTGGGCTGGACTCTCAGTCCAGCCTCTCTCATGGTCAAACCGTGGTTGATTACATGATCAACAAGTGTTGCCCTAATCTCATCAGAGATGGCTCTCCTTCCTTCTCTTATTTGCCCTCCTCCTCTTCCCCTTCCCCTTCCTCTTCCTCTTCCCCTTCCCCTTCCTCCTCCTCCTCCTCCTCCTCCTCCTCCTCCTCCTCCTCCTCCTCCTCCTCGTCCCCTGCCTCTTCCTCCTACTCCTCTTGCTCTCTGTTCATTGTTAGCATCCATTGTTCCAAACAGGTAATCTGACCTTTGACCTATTTATAGGCCTATCTATACTAAAGTAAAACAGTGATTGGTTAGTGATCAGTTAAGCAATTAGTGTTTGCACATGTGAGGAGTGTGTCTGTGTGACCTGGTGAATAAGTGTAGCATTTTGATTGGTTGTGTTTGGAAAAGGAAAGCAAGTCACTTCCCGATAGATCTTTGTGTTTTTAGGTAGGGAATTGTGTGTAGTGTTTTGAAAAAAGTGTTCCCTTTCGTTGTCACTCCGAGTTACGTCGGATGACGACGAATGGGGTTTCGCTTAGAAAGCCTATCAGCTTCGAGTATTTAAAAACGAGCCAATGGCAAAGAAATGCCATGGGTCTGCGGAATTTGCATGACGTAACTCCGCCCCACCTCGTGGGTATATAAGGAGGACGCCGGCAACATGCAGTTATGTTTTTCGTTTCGGAGCCAAGAGTTTCTCTTCACTCCACAAAGCCATCTCTGAACTGTCAGCTTCACGAACGAGTTCCTCTGGTGTTGGTGTGACGGCGATATCCAGCGAGCGCGCACTTCCTGCTTATCTGTGCAGTGGTTTGCCAGAGAGTGCGTGTCTCCCCGGGCGCTTCAACACTCAGAGTGTTTCTCTCTTAAAAGAGCTTGCACGCGGCACGTCTTTTTAAAGATGCCTCGCCCGTGCACTTCTGGTTGCGGCAGATTAGTGTCTGACTCTGATGGGCACGAGCGCTGTCTAGTGTGTTTGGGCATGGATCACGCTAGAGCAGCGCTCGTGGATGAGTCATGTTCTCTCTGCGGGAACATGACCATCGCGTCACTAAGGTCGAGACTCAATGAACTCGCAAGAGTGAGAGTCCCCTCATCCACACCCCGATCTAACGCTCCCCCGAGGAGTGCTACTTCGGCTGGTGGCCAGGGTGACCTGAGGGTTATGGTCTGGAACCAGGCGCCGACTATGTGTCCGCGACCCCAGCCCCCCTCTTCAGTGACGGTGCCCGCTAGTGAACCTCCGATTCCCGCGGGTCGACCTTCGGGTGGCCCGCGAGTTTCGGTTGAAGCTACAGAGGAAGACGCTATTCTGTAGCAGCATCACAAGGTGGGCTTGATTCTTCGGTGAAGATTCAGCGCAGCTGCCACCTTCCGGTGTGCATACGGCTGTGCCTGAGTCGGATCCGGAAATGACGGCCATGCTTTCCCGGGCAGCCGCGAGCATCGGTCTAGAGTGGAGGCCTCCACCCTGTCCTGAGCGCTCGCGGCTGGACGATTGGTTTTTGGGTAAGGCTGCCGACCCCCATGGTCCACGGCAAACCCCAATACCTTTCTTCCCGGACGTGCATGATGAGATCTCGAAGTCCTGGAAGACCCCCCTGTCTTCTCGGGACCGCTCGCTGGTCTCATCCGCCTTTCCTCCCCTCGATGAGGCGGCCGCCCGTGGGTACACTGGGCTTCCTCCGGTTGAGCGCTCTGTTGCGATGCAACTGTGTCCTCAGAGTGCTTCTTCTCGGGGCGAGCCTAAGCACCCATCCAAGGCCTGTAGATTTTCGTCATCTATGGTGGCGAAGTCTTACAGAGCGGCGGGACAGACAGCTACCGTTCTTAATGCTATGGCCACTCTGCAGGTCTACCAGGCCCAGATGCTCAGAGACATGCACGAGGGCAGGACAGACCCAGGGCTCTTCAATAAGCTGCGTGCCGCAACCGACCTTGCTCTACGGGCGACGAAGGTAGCCGCGCGCTCCCTCGGTCTGGTGATGTCCACTGCGGTGGTCCAGGAGAGACACCTGTGGCTGAACCTGGCTGACATGCGGGATTCCGAGGGGACTCGTCTGCTCGATGCGCCCCTGTCCCAGGCCGGCCTCTTCGGCGGCGCAGTTGAGGACTTTGCCCAACAGTTCTCAACTGCACATAAACAGACAGAGGCAATCAAACATATTCTGCCCCGCCGACCCGCTGCTGCCTCAACGTCGGCCGGGCAGACGCCTCAGCCTGTTTCCCGCCGAGGGCGCCCTCCTAAGGCTCCCGCCCCTCCCGCTCGGCCAAAGCATTAGCCCTCACCCAGGCCCAGTCGCAGAGGAAGCCGTAGGAAGGCGCCACAGCCCTCTCCAGCCCCGCCCCCCGCCAAGTGCCGGGCCAAGCGCCGCTCCTGAGATGGGCTGCTCAGGGATGATGGTTGTTTCCCAGGAGATGGTAGCAGGACCACTCCTTCCCCCGGTGGAGGGCCGGGGGAGAATCTTTTGTTCTCCACTCCCCGCTGCTCACCCACGGCTGGGCAGCACCCTAATATGGTTAACGAAAGAAACAACCCCCTCATCCCTGAGCACACAGAGTTCTCGGACGACACAGATCGCCGCCCACAAGCCGTGCTCTCCTCGTCCCCCTCTGTCCCAGAGTCGGTTGACACGGCGTGCCGTCCACGGACCGTTTCGTCCCTGTCCCACTCTGTCGCCAGACCCCTGGCAGAGCAGGCCCCCGTGGAACGCTGGTCCTTCCCTGGCCTCCTCTGTCAGGGCGCGGATGATAACTGCGCCCCCACACCAGATCGCTATGCCGTCCACGTCCGGGCCAGTTACTCCGCTTCGCTGCCCCTCCGGGGGGACGCCTGTGGTCCGCATGACCCCGCTGGTTCAGTTCTTGGGAGCCTGGCTAGAGCTTCCCCAACTGTCCCGCTGGGTCGCCCGCACCATCAGGTTCGGCTATGCGATTCAGTTCGCACGGTCTCCTCCCCGCTACAGGGGAGTCCACTCCACTTTGGTCGGTGGCAATGCCCCCATCATGCGAGCAGAGATTGCCACCCTGCTGGCGAAGGGTGCAATCGAGATTGTCCCTCCAGCCAAGATGAGGTCCGGCTTCTACAGCCCTTGCTTCATTGTCCCCAAGAAAACCGGTGGGTTACGACCAATCCTGGACCTGCGCGTACTGAATCGCTCCCTTCACAGGATGCCGTTCAAAATGCTCACCGCCAAACGCATTTTCGAATGTTTTCGGCCCCGGGATTGGTTTGCAGCGATCGACTTGAAGGACGCCTACTTTCATGTCTCCATTCTTCTTCGACACAGACCGTTCCTCCGGTTTGCTTTCGAGGGGCAGGCATACCAGTACCCGGTTCTCCCTTTCGGGCTAGCCCTGTCTCCTCGCGTCTTCACGAAGGTCGTCGAGGCAGCCCTTGTTCCCCTTCGGGTTCACTGGGTTCGCATCCTGAACTATCTCGACGACTGGCTGATCCTAGCTCACTCTCGAGATCACGTTTGCGAACACAGGGACCTTGTGCTCCGGCACCTAGCTCGTCTGGGCCTTCGGGTCAACTGGGAGAAGAGCAAACTTTGCCCCGTGCAGAGGATCTCTTTTCTCGGTATGGACATCGACTCAGTCGCCATGTCCGCGCAGCTTACGAGCGAGCGCGCGCAGTCACTGCTGACTTGTCTGAGACAGATTCAGGGCAAGAGTGCGGTTCCACTGAAACATTTTCAGAGGCTCCAGGGGCATATGGCATCTGCAGCCGCGGTGACGCCGCTCGGATTGCTTCATATGAGACCGCTTCAGCTTTGGCTTTGCGACCGAGTCCCGAGGTGGGCATGGCAACAAGGCACGCTCCGAGTACCAGTTACTCCGACCTGCCGTCAGACCTTCACCCCGTGGTTGAACCTCAGTTTTCTCAGGGCTGGTGTCCCCCTGGAACGAGTGTCTCGGCATGTTGTTGTCTCAACAGATGCCTCCACCACGGGCTGGGGCGCCATGTGCAATGGACATGCTGCCGCGGGCTCCTGGACAGGACCCCAGCGCCTATGGCATGTCAATTGCCTCGAGTTGCTGGCAGTACGCCTTGCCCTGCACCGCTTCCGAGCGCTGCTCATGGGTCAACACGTACTAGTCCGATTAGACAATACCGCCACAGTAGCGTACATCAACCATCAAGGTGGTCTACACTCCCGCCGTATGTCGCAGCTCGCTCGCCACCTCCTCTTATGGAGTCAGAGGCATCTGAGGTCCCTTCGTGCCATTTACATTCCCGGAGCCCTGAACCGTGCTGCCGACGAGCTGTAACGGCTTCAGCCCCTCCCTGGAGAATGGCGACTCCATCCCCAGTCGGTCCAGCTGATTTGGAACCAGTTCGGGGGCGCACAGATAGATCTGTTTGCCTCCCACGACTCGACCCATTGCGCCCAGTATTATTCTCTGACCGAGGGCACGCTCGGCACGGATGCTCTGGCGCACAGCTGGCCGCGGGGCCGCAAATATGCGTTTCCCCCAGTGAGCCTTCTTGCGCAGGTCTTGGGTCAGGGAGGGCGAGGAGCAGGGAGGACGCAAGGTCGGGGAGGACGAGGAGCAGGTCCTTTTGGTTGCGCCGTACTGGCCTACCCGGACTTGGTTCTCCGAACTAGTGCTCCTCGCGACAGCACCTCCTTGGCCAATTCCTCTGAGAAAGGACCTCCTTTCTCAGGGATGGGGCACCCTGTGGCACCCTCGTCCCGATCTCTGGAACCTCCACGTGTGGCTCCTGGACGGGACGAGGCAGGTTTGAGTACCCTACCACCTACGGTGGTGGCTACCATCACTTCCGCTAGAGCGTCGTCCACTAGGCTCGCCTACGCGTTGAAGTGGAACCTCTTCGTCAACTGGTGCTCTTCTCGCCAAGAAGACCCCCGGAGGTGTTCGATCAGTTTCATGCTTTCCTTCCTTCAAGATGGGTTGGAGCGAAGGCTGTCTCCCTCCACCCTCAAAGTTTATGTTGCCGCTATTGCCGCACACCACGACTTAGTGGAAGGTAAGTCCATAGGGAAGCACGACCTGATCGTCAGGTTCCTGAGGGGGGCGAGGAGGCTGAATCCTCCTCGTTCTCCTCTCGTTCCCTCTTGGGACCTCTCCGTGGTCTTAAGTGCCCTGCAGAGTGCTCCCTTATAGCCTCTGCAATCAGTGGAGCTTAAGTTCCTGTCAATGAAGACAGCGCTCCTGGTTGCATTGGCCTCTCTCAAGAGGGTCGGGGACCTGCACGCATTCTCCGTTGACGAAGCGTGCCTGGAATTCGG
Organism: Meda fulgida; assembly: GCA_030578275.1. Classification (NCBI taxonomy): domain Eukaryota; kingdom Metazoa; phylum Chordata; class Actinopteri; order Cypriniformes; family Leuciscidae; genus Meda; species Meda fulgida. The sequence continues at coordinate 24,850,855 of CM060628.1, read as the reverse complement.
TTAGGGTTAGGTTAGGGTTAGGGTTAGGGTTAGGCTTTGTCTGTTATGGTGGGAAGCTGAAGGGAAAGGCTCTCTCAAAGCAGAGGTTGTCTCACTGGATAGTGGACACCATTGCTTTGGCATACCAGCAGCAAGGTCGACCGTGCCCCCTTGGTGTGACCGCCCACTCCACCCGGAGTGTGGCATCCTCTTGGGCTCTAGCGCATGGCGCCTCGCTAACAGACATCTGCAGAGCTGCAGGCTGGGCGACACCGAACACATTCGCCAGATTCTACAATCTCCGAGTGGAGCCAGTGTCCTCTTATGTACTCGCTTCAACTAGCTAGTACTGGACCCGCTCAGGTGTCTTCGCTTGTTCGCCATTCCACTCCACGGACTGGATACGTGCGATATTCTGCTCAGGTGAGCTTCTCCGCAAGCCCTGAGTTCCTCCTTCACCCCTGATGCTAGCGCCAGTGTCTATTGCCTGGGCGTCGGCTAGGTGCCTCCCGTGTGCATGGTCCCTCCCCGGAGCTACCCCCACACGTGTATTTCCACTGTAAGCCTCTCTGAGCATGTGTCTTTCCCTTGGCAAGCCACCTTGCCACCCCTGAGGTTGAAATATTCCACCTGCGGCTGGACACCTCAGAGTTTCTCCATATGTTTCCTTCGGGTCATATGTGTATTTTCAAATGCCCCCCCCCCCCCCACTGTGTTTTTTGATAATTGCATATTTCCTCTAAAGCTATGGGATATGCTTCCCAGTGTACCTTGGTATTCCTGTGTTAAATAGGAGTCCTTCGTCCTAAATCTCTCGAGGGCTCAGATTTACGCAGGGCACTGGAAGACAGCTGTGAAGGTGGCGTGATTAGACTGGTAACCCCATTCGTCGTCATCCGACGTAACTCGGAGTGACAACGAAAGGGAACGTCTCGGTTACGTATGTAACCCTCGTTCCCTGAGTAGGGAACGGAGACGTTACGTCTTCCTGCCACTTCCGCTGTACCGCGGGGATCGCCTGAGTTCAGTCTTGGCTCCTCAGCGAAGAAACATAACTGCATGTTGCCGGCGTCCTCCTTATCTACCCACGAGGTGGAGCGGAGTTACGTCATGCAAATTCCGCAGACCCATGGCATTTCTTTGCCATTGGCTCGTTTTTAAATACTCGAAGCTGATAGGCTTTCTAAGCGAAACCCCATTCGTCGTCATCCGACGTAACGTCTCCGTTCCCTACTCAGGGAACGAGGGTTACATACGTAACCTAGACGTTTTATGCAATTGAAAACTGAGTCAAAGGCTGAGAAATAGCTTATGGTTTTGAAGATTTGGCATGTAGTTTTGCACTTTGAGTGAGAGATTTCAAAAATCGTGTGACATGAAAAGATTTTGTGTGTAAGCAGTTGGTAAAAACTGCAAAAACCATAAAAACAATGTTTTAATAAAAATTTAAAAATGCAGAAAGTTTCCTGTGATGGGTAGGTTTAGGGGTAGGGTTAGTGTAAGGGGATAGAATATACAGTTTGTATAGTATAAAAATCATTACATCTATGGAGAGTCCCCACAAAGATAGTGGACCAGACGTACGTGTGTGTGTGTGTGTGTGTGTGTGTGTGTGTGTGTGTGTGTGTGTGTGTGTGTGTGTGTGTGTGTGTGTGTGTGTGTGTGTGTGTGTGTGTGTCTGTGTGTCTGTGTGTGTGTGCGTGAAAGCTGTTCTGGAGGAAAAATATCTTTCTGAGATAGTTTTCATTATCTCCAGTAATTTTAGTTTGGATTCAAATCATTTTGGGTGTGTGTGACAGAAAGAAAGTAAGCCTGTCTCTCGTTTCATTTATTAGTTCAGTCTGAGTGAGACTGAAACAGCAGAACTGATGCAGTTGGAGAGACATTTTACAGAGATGTGAGAAATGTGAGAACTTTTTGTAATTTATTAAAGTTAAAGAGGTGCAATACATTTTTTGTGCAGAATTATGAAAATGAGAATCTCAAGCTCAAGACTGAGCCTGGTTTCTCCCAAGGTTTTTTTTTCTTCTCCAGTCTGTCACCTGATGGAGTTTTGGTTAAAACTGTCGCTTTTGGCTTTTGGCTTGCCTAGTTGGGGACATTTTTAATATTCAACAATATTATCGATCTGCCTGCACTGACACCATTATATGTATGTTATATGTAATGTATGTTATTTTATTTGTTTACCTGCCCAGGGACAGCAGATGTAAACTAGCTATTAGCTAATTCTGGTGCAATTACTTTTAATTGTGCATTGTCCCTGTAAAAAAAAAAAAAAAAAAAAAAGAGAACTGAACTGAGCTGGGCTGCGTTTTCCAAAAGCACCGTAAGCCTAAGTTAATCTTAGAGGCCATTGGTGGCAATTTTTCTACTTTTAACTTAGGCTTACGATGCTTTTGAGAAACGCATCCCTGGATGATGACAGCGCTGTTTTCTCCATAGCGGCTATATATATATGTATATATATATATATATATATATATATATATATATATATATATATATATATATATGTACATAGCTATATATATAGTAATGGTTAATTTTTGTTCTAAAAAAGTTATTAATTTAGTTTATATATATATATATATATATAAACTAAATTAATAACTTTTTTAGAACAAAAATTAACCATTACTGAACTTTTTTAAGCTGGACTAATGGTGCGTTCATGTGCTATTGAAAATATGAATCCACTTGTGAACTGGTATTTACCAGTGTGTTGCGTTCAAGTGCTTTTGTTGTCGTAATGTGGTAAAAAGATGGAGATCTAGACCTGTTATTTAGCTAAAACTATTTTAGATTGTTTAAGTCATCTACTACACCAGGAAGATGATTTATCAAAACTCAAACGGTAAATAATATGCTGTATATTTTCTAGATCATGAATGGAACAGAGATTTTTTTAAGGAGAAGGAAGTTAATAGAGCTAATTACCGTACCGTTCCACCCCTAGCTAACAGTAGCAAAAAACGTTTAGTTGTGTACAATGCTTACCATTCAACACTCTCGCGTTGCTCTCCGCCATTTTGAAAAGGTCAAAGGTTATATCATCTCAGCAACTCATGCATCATAATATTCTACGAGTTGCCCAGTGGAAAATACCACAGGAGGGGGTGTTCATGTGCATTTTCCACGTCGGCTTTTGGTATTTACCATAATTACCATAGCACATGAACGCACCATATGACTCTATTTATTTCTAGATCAAACTGTACAAACTTCGTTGCATTAATTTCCTATCATCACTGTAAAGCTGCTTTGAAACACTATGAATTGTAAAAAGCGCTATGTAAAAAAAGGTGACTTGACTGTAGTACTGTTATGTGATTGGCTAAAAGTGGAAACTTATATGACGTTTTCACCAACTCACACTTAATCTTAAAACTGTGGGGCGTTAAAACCAACCAAGTCCTTTACCGTCTTGTATTCTGCGTCCTCTTTAAAGCAGAGAAAGCAATGGGAAGAAGCTATGAGCACAATCTTAGAAACCCTGATGAAAACGAACATTTTTAACATGGCTTCATTTGAAATGAGAGCTATGCAACAGGACACAATATATCCAAGCTCTCACCGAGATTGCGCCGGTTTATAGTGTTTCCAGTTATGTAAGGGAATGCTTTCTAACTTCACGAATCTAAGATCTTCATTTAATGCATTTGAAATACTCACCTGCAAAGAAGTGAAATGATGAACAACAGGTGTGTTCTGACGTTGACTACAATTTAAACGGTTAAAAAACATGTTTAACCTGTCTTTTAAAAATTACAACTCTTTTTTATTTATTTTTTACTACAGTATTTTAAAGTCAAAGTATTACTGCAGTATATATGTGCCAAAAAAGTCTGATGTTTATGGCAAGTGTATTTACCGGTGTGAACATTTCCTCACGTGACATCCGTACGGTCACATTTATATTTAGGAAAGTATTCAATGAAATTTATGTTGAGCAACTGTTGCTTATGAAACTTATGTAGAGCAATCTACCATATCTAAGTAGAAAACATGAAAAGAAAACAATCTGTTTGACTGAGTGCTATAAATACAGTAATTCACCTAACAGCACATCACAGGGTACAAACTACAAGGTGGATGACTTCATCTCTTCTTCAACTTCAAACGTTTTTTGCTTAAGGCATGATCTTCACAGGTCTTCTTGGAAATTCCCAGTGGTTTCATGTCCAGTCAGAGAACAGGTCTCTGTTTTTTTTTTAGACAAAATGGTCATGTTGAAGGTTAAGTTGCATACAGAGCTAAATAAATATACTACTAGTCAAAAGTTTAGAATCATTAAGATGTTTTAATGTTTTTGAAAGAAGTCTCTTATGCTCACCAAGGCTGCATTTATTTGAACAAAAATACAATCATTCATTCCTGTGAATAGCAAAGCTGAATTTTCAGCTCTCACATGATCACATTAGAATGATTTCTGAAAGATCACGTGGCACTGAATGCCTGCTGAAAATTCAGCTTTGCATTCACAGGAATAAATTACATTTTAAAATATATTTAAATAATATAAATAAACTTAGAATAAGCACATATTATCAGAAAACACCGGAAAAAACATCAACCAACCAACAAGCACAACCAGAAACAGGGATGAAGCATGAATGCACTACGCAGAAACTGATGAATTCAGTGCGACACCATAGAGTTTGGGGGCGGGACTATCTGTTTTTCCAACAAATGACAGACAGGAGGAGTGTTCAGGAAATGGCTGATTTTTAAGCATCTTTGGGGCTGTTTACACAACACCATTTTCAACTAAAAACGTAAAAGTTTTTATGCGTTTTGGCCGTTTTTTTACTCGACAACACCATTTTGGGTGCCTGAAACAGCAAACCAGCAAAAGTTTTTTTAAAACGGTCCGTCTAAACAGCAAAAACGCGAATCTCTGAAGACGATGACGTCATGCACATGCATATTACTTGTTCAGTGTATAGTGTTTCATCGCCATCTAATGGCCTGGCAGCAGAATACAGGCTTTTTAGTCGTTTCCGCAGATCTGTGTGAATGGGGATCGTTTTGACAATGGTCTTTACGGGGAAAATTCATAGGAAAAACTTCTACGTTTTAAGCATATCGTTTTCGTGTAAACGTACCCTGAGGCACAGAACTGAAATACAATTCAAAACCCATACAAACACAACACAAACTCAGGGTCTGTTCATATGACACTGTTTTCACAGATTCGTGTGAACGGGGATCGCTTTGACAATGGTGTCATCTGTACGCGGGAAAACTCAAAGGAAAAACGTCTCCATTTTAAGTATATTGTTGTCATGTAAACGTACCCTCAATTTGGCAAAAATAGAAAGACACTAATATGATATTCTGAGTTAAGCCATTATTTTTTTGCAATTCCTCGTGGTGAAACCTTTTAGTATAAGGAATCAGTCGAAGAGAAGATGATAACTTTTTTAAAGGACAGGTGTTCCATTTCTGTGGACATCTGCAGGAGTAGATTCCATAGAAAGTTTGCAACCTGAATAAAAAAAGCGTCATTTTCAAAGACAAAGCTAAATTATGTTGCAGCTGTCTGGCACTCCGACTCAACTTAAGCATTGAGACATACAAATCTCTGCGTCGCCAAGACACTGCAGCAGTCAGATCTCCTTGTACAGGACAAAGTTTGTCTTCAGGCTGTTAGCTTTTACGACCGTGTAGAGCATGAGAGGGTCATGCCTCAGTCCAATGGCTTTATTTATGGCCCTGTTCTTTGTTTTCTCATAGGAATGCTGGGAATGCTAAAGGCCAATCTCTCTCTGTCTCAACAAGACACAAACGAATAGTACTGGCATCTCCTTTTAGACACAATCTCACCCACGTCCACTCCTACAGCAGGACACAATTTGAGGAATGCAAGATGCTCATAAGAAAAGTCAATTTCTCTTTGTTTTACTCCATCTCCCTCTTTTTTTCACTCTCCACCTACAGTTACATGCTCATCTGCTGCAGTAGCATATTTATTTACTAACTCAAATCCAGAATTATATAGGCATATCTTTATTTAACACATGCTGACCTTTTGTGACAACAAGCCCAAATAGCAGGACATGGTCTCATACTATATGGGGCAAGTTGTCACAATTGGAAGTTAGTAATGTAAACCTATAGGCGGGTCCACAACGCATGGACAACGCTCTGGTTATTACACACACAGCGACACGCAGCAGCACACAAACATGCCAAATATAAAAATAAAAGGATTACACTGTAAAATGTATGTACATAAAGATATGATGGAATCCGGCTTGAGCGCTTTAACCTCGTGCATGAGCAGATCCGTTTGCTCTCTAGAGATGCGTTCAATTTTCCGCTTGCAAATTCCGGCATGTAAATAGCGTATCTGCCATGGCGCGAGCTCAACTGGCTTTTAAAGGGAACGGGAGATGAGAGTCTGATTGGTTTATTGCATGTTATTCCCAAAACACACCCATTACTCATTAAGAGAATAGGAAGATGCGCTTAGATCCTTAAAATCGGGCCCAGAATAAGGCACAATACAACATACAAAAATAATAGATACTAAAATTAGTCTGATTGAACTTTTGACTTTCTAGTTACTGAGCCCCAGTCTTCCCTATTCCGAGGAATTTAAAAAGAATAATAAAATAACCAAACAAAATATTAATAATCTAAAAGAGATTTGTTTATTCATTTATTTATTTTGTATTTAGCTTCACAACGTCAAAACATATATGCTGTAGGTACAGGCCTTTAAGGCTTGGTAGTGTGGTTAATGAAACTGTCAGTCTAAACACATCTGTGCGTGAAGGATGTTGTGATGGGAGCGTTTTATATGTTTGCAGAAATGTACACGTTCACACTGATTTTTGTATGATGTGGATGTCGTGCATGAAGAACAGTAAACAGAATAAGCCTCATTTGATCTGCATACAACATCAGTGTCTATGCAACTTAAAAGGCACAAAGGCTGTCTATCAGTCGCATTATTTTTTTTTTTTGCAAAACAAGGTGTGTAAGATACTCTGAAGCTAAAGACAAAAAACTTACTCTGGGAAAGAAAGTTCAGCCTCTTCAGTTCAATATTGCCATGTCATGTTTATGGGCTCATAACTAATAGATTCCCTTTTGGTTCTCTGTGAAAGTCCTTACCTAAGACACCGGCTTATTCATGATATTGAGTACGTCATCCAAAATGGATGGTCCCAAGTCAAGTTCGAGGGAGAACAGGGATCCTGTGATTTGTGTGAGTGACTCCTGTGATTGGCTTTTGCTTTTGGAGATTTCAAAGTCCGAATCACATAGACGACCCTCTTCCACGCCGCTATCTCTGTCCGCCCAGTCGCCCTTGATGCCGAAAATCTCCTGTTCGCACTGGAAGACTGAATCGCCGTTGTTACCATTGTTAAAGTTTCCACTGGCATCTCCGTCTCCATTAACAAAGACGGACAAAAAAGTTTCAAGCTCGTTTTCTCTGCTGTGCATATTTTTTGCAATAGATTTTTCAGGCATCTCCATGCGGTCGATCGAAGGTTCATCTTCCTCCGGGACGGGGCTGGGGTCACTCCTGAAGACGCTGATGGACTGAAGCAGGCTCTCCATCTGCAGGATTTCCAGATCTTCAGAACTGGTTTGAGGAGAAGATGGCTCAGACAAGTGATCCTGGTTTATGGGAAACACGCTGGTGGATATCAAAGGAAGTGTCAGTGCTTGGCTGCCCCCGATGGATGGGAGCGAGATTGCGTTCTTCAGGACCGGCGATGGAGTTTCGACACACGACGCATCGGAGGCACTATTAGCTCTCGTGAACTCCCCGTGGATGCCATATTGAGGTCGAGTAGGACCACCTTTCCCTGGTAGAAGCTCAAACTTTCCTTGTAGGAATGACATGTCACCGAAAGCATCGCACTCGCCACCCTTTCCAATGTGGATAGTGTGTCGAAAGTCTCCGAGAGGTGGGCTGATCATATCTGGGGATAAAATATCCCTCAGACGACATTTCTTCCCCTTTTTACTGTAGTTAGACTTCAGGTAGATTGGCGTTTTGGCAGGCATCCCTGCTTTGAGTCCAGTGTGTATTGGAAAGAACCGAGACTGCTCTAGAAGTTCAGATCTCCTCAGCTGTGTGATAAACTTGCTGGAGTCTCGCAAAGTAAAAGGGCAGGGGTTACATTCTCAGAGAGCAGCTGTTTTAAATGTGTCCTCAATCCTCATTGAAGATAATCCAGCTCCAATGTTTGAATTAATGTCCTTTACCTGAATAGATGGAGAAATAATTTAGTTTTCTTTGTAGTCAGCATCAAAGAGCTTTATTGTAGTCATAAATCCAATATTTAATTTGTTTAAATGTTAAAGTAAATTTCACATACATCTTAAGTATCTGATTGTAATCGTTCTGTGGAATGTGCAAAGAGAGTTCAAAGACAATATTTATCTCTGTCTGGAACTGTGGATATAGACAAATTAAAACTAAAAAGTTGAAGTTACAATACTAAAATTAGTAAAACTAAAACTGAAATAAAAATTACTGTAAGCTATAGATAGATAGAAAGATAGATAGATAGATAGATAGATAGATAGATAGATAGATAGATAGATAGATAGATAGATAGATAGATGATAGATAGAAAGAAAGATATCTGTTGATGTTGTTTATATCAAAGTGACGGTATGTTAATGTTTTTAAATAACACCACACGAGTCAAGAAGCTTTAAAAATAAAGAAAGGATTTCTAGAGATAAAGTAGAAATTGCAGAGAGTTTAGAGAGGCTGAGAGAGAGGAGGGCAAGGATAGAGAGACAGGAGAGAGAGAGAAAGAAGGGCGACCACATATCATAAGAGAGAGAGAGAGAGACTTCTTGCCATTTATGGACATATTTCCTTTTGAGGGGCCTTTAAACATTGACCCTCAACGACAGACTGCAAAAACTCTCTAAAGCTGAGACTGGGCCACGGCTAGCCAAATATGTACGACTGAAAAAACATCCACATTCTCTCGGCAGCAGAGCCCAATGTCCTTTCACTCCTTTAAGACCTGCTTCTCGAAACTGTTCAAGACCTGCGGCCTTTTTCATTTCAACAGAGACCCTTTTGAAAAACTATATCTACAGTATATGTGCAGGTGATGCAAAAATATAATAAAGGTGCTGAAATCATTTTTTTTAAATAACACATACAATATCCCTATAATGTGACAGATATCACTGAAATAGGTGCTTTGAGAAATCATAACCATCTCAGTCTTAGAAAAACAAGAGAGTGGCCTTCAGAAAACTTGCCTGTCAATCATTTTGAGTATTGTTCTGAAATGAGTTTGGAGGGCAGGTTTTGGAGATAAGGCATGTGATTTTATAACGTCTAATACATGTCTAAAGGCCTGTTCACACCAAGAATGATAACCATACAGATAATATGTGTGTCCAAACCAATGCACAATATCATCTGCTGCTTTAAATGCTCAAGCAGATTCTGATAGGGTGTCGATATTTTAATTGCTCAGATCAGCTGGAAAAATCATTCTGAAAGGGATTCCAATGATATCATTTATCTGTGCCGTTATCATTATAGTTGTGGCGTGGACTGCTATTCTTTTATATTTAGAATGATTTTTTTTAACCACATCTTTATAAATCCATGCTCATCATATGCTAATTGATGCTAAATGTTAAACATGACCATGACAGTCACATTTAGTCACATTTAGAAATGTCTATATGAAAAATAAAGAGATATAAAATGCCTAGGTAAACTTAATTTTGAGGGTCCACATTCTACTAACCATTATTAACTTTGCAATTACATGTAATTGTCAACTAACGCTTAGAGTATTAGTACACTGTCTGCTTATCTGTTAACAATTTACTTTTATGCTTCCCCAACAGACATTCTACTGACAAGAAATCACTTTGCAACTATGTCAACTTATTCTACTAACCCGAACCCTAACACCTAACCCTACCTGAACCGTCTACAACAGTAACCTAATGAGATGTAGTTGCAAAGTTACTTATAGTTAGTAGAAAAGTGGACCATCGAAATGAAAGGTAACCAATGTCTATACTACATTATCAAACCATCATCTGTGTCCAAATACGGTTTAAGGCCACTATTAAAATACCACGGCATTGCCATCTGATAACATGGAGCCACTAAAGTACTAAAGATGACAGTCTGAATGATGCCACAGCTCAATGTTCCACATCCCCTGAAGATCCCAGTTAGAGACAGTGAGGGAGGACACTGTTTACAAAACACTAGAAATTCCATTTCATAGGAATACATGACTCCCCTGTGGTAACGTCCTAACAAATCATAGCTGATAAACAACAGGAGCTAGGTGAAGGTAAGCAGCAGGACAATTCTTGACAAAGATGTAGTCTGTTTTAGTCTGTATGAATGTCATTATTCCGATCATCTATGTGTTTTTGCACTTTTTGCACCGGCTCAGAGGTTGCTGTGTGAGTTCAACAGGGCTTTAAAAGCATTTTTGGACACTGATGCAGTGAAACAAAAATAAACGTCACTGGAGCACTGAACGGAAAACTATTTTTAAATGTGACAAGCATCATCGGGATGGTTTGAAGAATGTGTGACTGCATGAATGTGTCAGTGATAAAGGAAAATATATATGTGTGTGTGTGTGTGCTTGTGTGTGTGTGTGTGTGTGTGTGTGTGTGTGTGTGTGTGTGTGTGTGTGTGTTTGTGTCTGTGTGGTAAAGAATTAAGTCCCCTCAAAGGGGCAATTTCCAAAATCCGTTGTGAGGACATTTTCTGGTCCCCATTTGAAAAAGAGCTTATAAATCACAAATATTTTTTTTTTTTTTTTTTTGAAAATGTTAAAATGCAGAAAGTTTTATGTGATTGGCGGGGTTAGGTTAGGGGATATAACACAGAAGGAACACTGCAGTACTTTTTGTGTCAGAGCTGTGATTCCGGATATGCCTCCTCTTTGCAACTTTCTCATAATCTTTGTAAAACCATATCCAGTAACCCGCTCTCTGTACTTTATTCTTTAAATCAAAGCAGTGTTGTTATTTTTGTCTAAAACTATTAAAAACAGTCTTTCTGTAATTCTGAAATAATGTAAAAAAAATAGAAGTTAAACTTAAACAAGAATTAGAAATATTGCAACTATGTGTGTCAGTTATTGCAACTAACTGAAATAATGAAGTTTAACCTGAAGTACTAATAAAATATGTTTTAAAAAATCTATTAAAAATGGTAAAAACAACAGAATTAGAATTAAAATGTGAAAAGGCTAACACAAAATATGAATAAATACTAAAATAAAATATAAATCATACTAATATATCACTGAATCAAACACATTTGACTTTAATCTGTGTTGTTACAGATGCATAAACACCAAACGTCTAGAAATGCGCTTGATGATCACACTGATGAAGTTCACATAAGGCCTTCTCTCATGGCATGATCAAAGCAAGCAGGTGTGTGTGAACCCCTGGACCGGGTGGAATAAATCTAAAAAGGAAGCCTAAATAATGCTTAGGTTAGGTTAAGGGGTTAGGGTTAAAGCTATGGTTAGTCTTCAACTTAAACCCCAGCAGGTGTGAGATGCCTTTGAATAAACTGTACAATGCCATGACTTGTCAAACAACAACAAACAATGCCATTCAGTGCAACAATCTACCACGCGGAGGTTTAGAAGCTGAGCAGCTGCCTCTCACACCCTCTTGATGTGGATTTATCTCCGGGCCATATCCTGCCTTCATTTTAGATCTGGAATGAGTCCAGTGGTAAATGTTGCACTTCCAAGTACCCTGACGCCCCTACTGAGATAGATCTGTCTACCCCCCTTCCCTGGGGGGACGTATCATCACACACCCCTCAGAAGTGCATGTCAGCAGGTCAGCAGCGTGTCTCTCATCTGACAGACTGAATAAGGCGAAGCCTGAGCTCCATTCAGAAGAGGAACAAAATGGGAGTAAATTGGGACTGCATAAGGTATATTAATGTGATATTCCACCCAAAAAGTAGTCCTTAACTTTTTTGGGTTAAAAATGAGCCAAGTTGAGCAAGTACATAACCAGCCAGTGTTCAAAACTTTCTGCTAGCCTAAGCTCGATTCAAAACGGTAAGCTTGTAATACTGTTTATAATTCCAGTGGTACTGGTGGATTTCCGCGGGAAATTGTCTTTACATCTTTATGTCACATCTGTACACATAAAGAAGGTGTCTCGGCTAGTAGGCTATATTACGTGTGAGGATGTTGGAGGTGGAGATTTATGCTTTTCTCACAGCACATGATATAATTAAACGTATCAATTCGATGGCGGATCCAGAAAGGTTCAAATGACAATCCCCAGTGACAACTGGAGATCCACCCGTTGTAAAATGCGAAAGACTTCGGACTTCAGAGTGGCTACAGAGAAAAAGAGACTGCAACCGGGCCCATGCAATGACACATGTATGTGACTGAAATTAGATTATATTCCAGTTTTAAATATGCATCTGATTACAGATACGTGTGTTTGTATTTCAAAGAGAACTAGTTCTATGGAACATTAATAAGTTAGAAATTAGACTGCACAGAAATGGAAACTGAACTACAGGTAGCCCTAATACACATTAAATGTAGTCACGCAATGCTGATGTTGTTAACAAATTTGAGAACAAAGTATAATTTGCACGGTTTGACGTGATATGATTGATAAGCGATCGTTAGATTTAAACAGTGCAATTTACTGCAATACTTTTTTCCCTTAGTTGGTCGTAACAAAAGTGGATGTTACTTAATTGTTCAGATGACATTTTCCAGTGAAAATTCTATTGTTGGTCATACTTCCAAAAAGTAGAATCTGTGATTCCGAATGACAGTATCCACACCGGCGCGGTGACTGACAGCTGCACATTGTCCTCAAAATATTGGATTCATGCCGAGGCACAACCCACATAAAGTTGATAATTCCGTGAATAACTGCAATTGCAGATTTCGAACAGAGATGGCGAAAAAGAGGAAAAACTACGGACTGCAGCTTTAACATTAGTTAACATCATGAGTTAACATTAACTAATAATCAACTGCATTTCTACAGCATTTATTAATCTTTGTTAATGTTAATTTCAACATTTACTGATACATAATTAAAATCAAAAGTTGTATTTGTTAACATTAGTTAATGCACTGGGAAGTAGTAACAATGAACATTAACTAACATTAACAAAGATGAACAAATACTGTAACAGATGTATTGCTGGTTAGTTTAAGTTAGTTAATACATCAACTAATGTTAACAAATGAAACCTTATTGTAAAGTGTTACCAAAATATCTTCTTTTATCCTCCACGGAACAAAGCATGTCATTCAGTTTTGGAACAACATGAAGGTGAGCAAGTATGACAGCATATAAAGGTTTTGGGTGGACTATACCTTTAAGACTGAACTAAATGGAAATAATGAGACTAAATAAGAAAACAGACGAGACTGCATGTTATTAAATGTGCCAGAATAGTAAAAAAATAATAAAGATGCCAGACTGAGATTGAACTATTTAGAATAAATGAGACTGAATACGGAAGAAATACATAGAGTTTTGCAATAACAGAAGGTTCAGGTGTTGTAACGATTCTGAAATGTAAAAAGCCTTCATGTGCTTTATTACTTGTAATTACAACATGTAAACTTGTAATTTTCTGAGAGCTACAACGTGTGCCACCTGACCACTGCAGATTTAAGGTGTGTTCGGCTTGATCTGCAGACCGATCGGTGTATGACTTCAACTGGCGCGAGAGCAATTCAAAAGCATTCAGAGATTTATTTTCGGTAATTACAACATTGCGTGAACATTTTAATTTTTGGGTGGACTATCCCTTTAAGACTGAACTAGATGGAATTAGTGAGAATGAATAAGATTAAAGAAGAAAATAAACAGATTGACACTGAACTAGGCAGATTTAATGAGACAGCTATGACAAAATGTGAAAAAATAAGACAGAGGATGTCAGAATGAGACAGAAAAAGACAAACCGAAATGTGGTGAGAGGTAAGAGCAAGGGTCTGAAGACAGATCTTATTGCATGCTGCTGGCACTCAGGAAATAACTCACGTGTGAGTATGTGGGTCAGATTATTATTAGTGTGAGCGGTCATCTAAACAAGTGCGATGATGACATTCACACTGCAGACAGAAATGTGTTTAAGACTCTCTTGAGCCCCGCAACTGTGCCACTTTTGATTCTCCCTCTGAGCCATTTTAGCCATAGCCTTTTTTGGCTGAAAACCCGACCACCCGGTCCTGTCTAAGTAGTTGCTGCTGCAGATGATGATGCTGTATTTTAAGCACATCTGCATAATTTGGATGTTTTTGGCTGTTCTTTTTAAATGTCCCACAGCAGGCTATTCCATGTGAGCTGGTCAAGCTCTCCTCTCTTGGGTGGTTCAGCTTTTTCCTCCTCTCTTGGGTGTTTCAGGCCTAAGCTTTCAATCTTTTCAAATTCCTTCAACCACAAACGACCCTTGTGGACAATGTTCTAAATGATTAAAGACAAATACTGCACTCGGTCCAGTTTAAAGTTTCCAGTGTGTTAAAGCAACCCTTAAATTACACTCTGGGATTGCTGCTGCTTTTTGAGGGAACTGCGGTGGAGCGAAATCTCTTTCACCTCAACTTCATGCTTTTTACACAGTGCAATCCACCTCCAATGCTTCAGTTCTCAAGCTGCTATTGTCTTTGGCTTTATGCATGCACAAGTCAAATTGACTTTCCCAAGTTCTGTTGGACAGAGGAATGTATCTGAGGAATTTTTAGAAGCTCTCTTATGGTCAAACAGTTGAGTATGCGCTTGAGGAACGGAGAAGAGCCAGGTGTCCGGTTGCTTTGTGCTTCTCAGCCCTTGTTTTGTGGTGGGTAGGAATTTGCTAAACATATTCTGCAGCACCAACATCTCACATGTCGTAATGACAGCCATGTGCACGAGTGGAAAGAGGTTTCACAAGCCTAACTAACAAATAACAGCCACATGCTCCATGAATACAGCAATTTCTCAATCTTATGTCATCTATCAGAGGTTGCATTCAAGCAACACACCCTTAAGAAATCACTCTATGACATCTACATGTAATACAAATAAATTATTAAGCACACACACCTGCAAAAAATCAGCAATATCTGTTTTTACCTGCTTGTGTGTCTTTGCAGATTAATGTCCCTGTTTTCTTTGCTCTGTTTTTGCCGTCCTAGAGGAGCCTTGACCCAAACTGTTCAGCAAACCCAGTCAGCTTCTGGGTGGTGCAGTATATTGCAGTGTTTGTCCTCTCTCTCTCTCTCTCTGCCCTTGAGGGTTTACTTCTCGCAGGCAGGACGTCTGCTGGACAGCTGTTTCAGAATTCCTTCTCTGAAGCGGTTCGGCGTGTCTTTGCTCCTCCTTTCTCCGCCTGCAGCACCTGTCCCTGCCTGTCTGCGGACAGCACTGCTGAAATCCAATTCTCTCGTCCTCTGTAGTGTGAACCCGGAGTATTTCCTGGAGACACAGACAGACAGTGCTCAGTCATGGGAGGAGAAACATGAAGAGTCTCTCCTGCAGTGCTTCCCAGCTGCTGAACGTCAAAGTCCTTCCCTTCCAAAACAGAGTGGAAGAAATGCAACTCCTCTCTCTCTCTTTTTCATTTTCTTGCTCCCCACCTCCCTTCTCGTGCTTTTTCTCACGTTTTTTCTTTCTTTCTATCTCTGCTCTTACACTCTTCAGAGAAGGTGATTCCCTTTCTATTCTCTCATTCTGCATTTTATTTCTGCTGACTTCAGCATCTCTACCTCATTTGTTTGCTCAGCATTTACCAGACACCATTACCACATCCGAGAGATACAATGCAACCTTGCTTGATGGATTGATGGATGTGTAGATAGATAGATAGATAGATAGATAGATAGATAGATAGATAGATAGATAGATAGATAGATAGATAGATAGATAGATAGATAGATAGATAGATAGATAGATAGATAGATAGATAGATAGATAGATAGATAGATAGATAGATAGATAGATATAGATAGATAGATAGATAGATAGATAGATAGATAGATAGATAGACAGATAGATAGATAGATAGACAGAAAGACAGACAGCCAGATAGATAAATATAGATTACTTATAGAAAAAAGCTGTTTCTTTTTGCAGCTGCACTATTAACCTCTGTAGAGCTTCTCGTCACTTCATCCTCAACCTAAAATAGGTTTCCTTGGCAACATACAGTACAGTGCTCTGCAGTGATCTCACGTTTGACAGGGATTAGGAGGGGGTGCAGGGAGTGTGTGTGTGTGTGTGTGGGTTGGTTGGTTTATGTGATTTATGAGGACACAAATTTGTATAATGACGTGTATTCCACTGGTATTACAACTTATAGGTGGTTTATGAGGACATTTCGAAAGTCCTCATAATTCAAATAGCTTAAAAAACATAAAACACAATGTTTTATTAAAAATGTAAAAATGCAGAATGTCCCCTGTGATGGGTAGGTTTAGGGATGGGGCAGTGTAAGGGGATAGAATATACAGTTTGTACAGTATAAAAATCACTATACCTATAGAGAGTCCTCATAATGCTGTTGCACCAATAATGTTTTTGCACTTTTTGCACCGGCTCAGAGGTTGCTATGTGAGTTCAACAGGGCTTTAAAAGCATTTTTGGACACTGATGCAGTGAAGCACAAATAAACGTCACTGGAGCACTGAACGGAAAACTATTTTTAAATGTGACAAGCATCATCGGGATGGCTTGAAGAATGTGTGACTGCATGAATGTGTCAGTGATAGAGGAAAATATATATGTGTGTGTGCGTGTGTGTGTGTGTGTGTGTGTGTGTGTGTGTGTGTGTGTGTGTGTGTGTGTGTGTGTGTGTGTTTGAATGAGCTCTTTTCCAAAAGCTTGTGAGCTTCCTATTTAGACAGCATTTTATGGAAGTTCCTATAATTAGAGACATCAATATGGGAAACCTTAGCCAATATTTGTGTGTTCTATGTCTATGTTTTTTTTATGCTCATTGGACTATAGACAGTTCATGGTATCACAAAGTTAGCTATTAGCAACATGCTCATGTCAAACTGAAATTCATTTACTTTGCAGATGAGAGCTATTTGTGTAGTTCACAGAATAGCTGGCTATATAGAGCTTTCCAAATCAGCATCTTATGAGGTTCCAGATCAGTTTAAATGATGCCTTAGAAGGAAGCCGACTAAGCAGTAGGCAGCAATGCAGCTCACTACTTTGAAAAAAGTAATATTCTTACAGTCCCCCTGTAGTCAATAATTGTATCCCTTAAAGCTCATCTTTGATCACCAAAATGACATATTTAAAAGTTTTTCCCTTAAAAAAAAAAAACGTCATGCCTTAAAATAGCTTGAACGTAACTCTACACCCTCATTTAGTATACGCGGTTCTATGAATATGCAAATTAGTTTGATTAAAAAGTGCTCATTAATACCTTTGGGTTATACCAAATACTTTGTCTTCAATAATAAATGTACATTATTAGGACAAATAAAACTTAGCTATACTTTGTACAAAATACTATTGCATACTATAATGTATTTTAAAAAGTATACTTTCAATGCATTGTTACAATGATAATTTCCAGAACACAGTTAAAATATACTTTACACATATTTTTAATAAAGTGCAAATAACTACACTTTTACAAAATAAACTGAATTTTCACTTCAAATATATTTTTCTAAAATATACTGAACAATTATTTTAAAGTCTGTTAAGAGTTGTATTGTGAAAATAGGTAAAAGCATGATGCTAATATAATTTTAATATATTTAAAGATAGTACAATTTTTGTTAGTATATTTTCAATGTACCATTAAAAAAAGGGAATACATTTCAAATACAGTAAAGTATACTTTTTTCACTAAGGTTGTTTCACTGGAGTTTTAAGGAGAAAATACTCGGCAATGGTGTTGACTTGCACATGTTTTGTCTTAAAGCATATTAAAAACACCACATAGACAAAACAACATTAAACAACATTAACAACTTGATTTTCACCAGAGGGGGACTTTTAGAATTTTTGTCTCATTTTCCACTTAAAATATCTTAAAAAATATTCATAAATAAAAATAAAAAATATAAATAAAATAAAAATAAAAATATTATTTATTCATGAATAAAATATTCATTTTTCATATGTGTTAAGTATAAACAATTTAAAGTCACTTAAAGGTCCCATATTGTACAACTTTCTTTCTGTTTTATTTTAGGTTTTGATTTCCTTAAGAATATATATTTGCGGTATAAGTACCAAAAACCATCCCAATATATTTTTACAGCTTTCTCAGGAGCTCTGCTAAGAACAGGTCGATTTTGGCCTTTCTAATTAATATTCATTAATAATCTCTTCTGATTGGCCTGTTGTTTTCTGAGTGACGCACGGCCAGGCCAACCGCAAGTAACTATAGGGACATGTATGCTGTAGCCTGCTGTGGCTTGGTGATGCTCACAAGTAAAACACCTGTAATGATGGACATTGCTGAGGGAAATGTTCCCTTTCGTGGTCACTTCGAGTTACGTCGGATTGACGACGAATGGGGTTTTGCTTAGAATACCTATCGACTTCGAGTATACAAAAACGAGCCAATGGCAAAGTAATGCCATGGGTCTGTGGCATTTGCATGACGTAACTCCACCCCACCTTGTGGGTATAAAAGGAGGACGCCGGCAACATGCAGTTATGTTTTCGCTTCGGAGCCAAGAGTATCTCTTCACTCCACAGCCATTTCTGACTTCGCTCTACGAGACGAGCCATTCTCTCCGGTGTTGGTGTGACGGCGATCTGCAGCGAGTTCACATTGCCTGCTGATCTGTGCAGTGATCTGCCAGTGAGTGTGTTTCTCCGTGCTCGCTTCAACATCGCGGAGTTTTTTCTCCTCTCATAAAAGAGGTCGCACGCGGCACGTCTTTTTAAAGACGGCTCGCACGTGCATTTCTGTTTGCGGCAGATTGGTATCGGACTCTAATGGGCACGAGCGCTCTCTAGTGTGTTTGGGCTTTGATCATGCTTGAACAGCGCTCGTGGGTGATTCATGTTCTCTCTGTGGGAACATGATCATCGCGTCATTTAGGTCGAGACTCGGTGAACTCGCAAGAGTGAGAGTCCCCTCATCCACCCCCCGATCTTCGGCTGGTGGTCTGGAACAAGTCGCCGACTCTGTGTCCGTGACCCCAGCCCCCCTCTTCAATGGCGGTGCCCGCTAGCAATCAGGTAATTCCACGAGTCTACCTTCGGGTGGCCCGTGTGATTTCATTTGAAAGCTACAGAGGATGGTGCTATGTCTGTAGCAGCATCACTAGGTGGGCTTTATTCTTCTGGAAGTGACGACTCGTCACAGCTGCCACCTTCTGGTGTGCTATGGCTGTGCCTGAGTCTGATCCGGAGATGACGGCCATGCTTTCCTGGGACGATTGTTTTTTGGGTAAGCCGCCGACCCGCGTCCACGGCAAACCCCAATATCTTTCTTCCCGGACGTGCATAATGAGATCTCGACGTCCTGAAAGACCCCCGGTGTCTTCTCAGGACCGCTTGTTGGCCTCATCCGCCTTTCCCTCCCCTCAACGGGGCCACTGCCCATGGGTACACTGGGGTCCTCCCGGTTGAACGCTCTGTTGCGAGGCTGACTGTGTCCTCAGAGTGCTTCCCGGCGCAATCCTAAGCACCCGTCCGAAGCCTGTAGTTCTTTTCGTCTACACTAATCTGTGGCGAAATCCTATAGTGCCACAGGACAGGCAGCCACCTCACTGCATCCCATGACCGTTCTGCTGGTCTACCTGACCCAGATGCTCATGGTTATGCATGAGGGTGGGACTGACTCGAGGCTCTTTAATGAGCTACCAAAAAGCGCGCCGCCACTGACCTTGCTCTCCGAGCGACGAAGGTGGCCGTGCGCTCTCCGAGTCAGGTGATGTTTACCACTCTGGGGTTGACCGGTCTGATGTGCAGGATGTCAGCGGACTCGTCTGCTCGACACCCCCATATCCCAGGTCGGCCTCTTCGGCGGTGCGGTTGAGTACTTCTGCCCAACAGTTCTCAACTGCCCGGGAGCAGATTGAGGTTATTCTGCCGACGGCCTGCCGTCCGCTCAGGTCCATCAGTCTGCCAACCGCCGAAGGCGCCCTCCCATGGTTCCAACCCCGCCCGTTCACCCGGGCTGGCTTTGGAAGACCGTGGGGGGATGCCTCAGCCCTCTCCAGCCCCGCCCCCCGCTAAACGCCGGGTTAAGCGGCACTTTTGAGATGGGCTGCTCAGAGATGTGACTCAGTTCTTTCCAGGAGTTGGTAGCAGGGCCACTCCTTTCCCCGGTGGAGGGCTGGGGAAGAAACCTTGTTCAGAAAGAACTGACTCTCTCGTCTCTGAGCATACAGAGTTCCGGACGACACAGTGCGCCGCCTCCGAGCCGTGCACCCCTCGTCCCCCTCTGTCTCAGAGCCGGATGACAGTGTGTGCCGTCCATGGACCGTACCGCTCTCATCCCCCTCTGTCGCCAGACCCCTGGCAGAGCAGGCCCCCGCGGAACGCTGGTCCTTCCCTGGCCTCCTCTGTCAGGGTGCGGTTATGACCGTGCCCCCACTCTGGGTCGCTAGGCCGTCCACCTCTGGGCCGTTTTTTCCGCTTCGCTGCACCACCGAGGGGACGTCGGTGGTTCGTTGACTCCGCTGGCACAGTTCTTGGGAGCCTGCCTAGAGCTTCCCTGTCTGTTTCGCTGGGTCGTGCGAACCATCGGCTCGGCTATGCGATTCAGTTTGCATGGTCTCCTCCCCGCTACAGGGGAGTCCGCTCCACTCTGGTCGGTGGCAATGCCCCTATCACGAGAGCAGAGATTGCCACCCTGCTGGCGAAGGGTGCAATCAAGACTGTCCCTCCAGCTGAGATGAGGTCCGGCTTTTACAGCCTTTACTTCATTGTCCCCAAGAAAACCGGTGGGTTACGACCGATCCTGGACTTGCGCGTGCTGAACCGCTCCCTTCACAGGATGCCGTTCAAGATACTCACCGCCAAACGCATTTTCGAATGTGTTCGGCCCCAGGATTGGTTTGCAGCGATCGACCTGAAGAATGCCTACTTTCATGTCTCAATTCTTCCTCGACACAGACCGTTCCTCCGGTTTGCTTTCGAGGGGCAGGCATACCAGTACGCGGTTCTCCCTTTCGGGCTAGCCCTGTCTCCTCGCGCCTTCTCAAAGGTTGTCGAGGCAGCCCTTGTTCCTCCATGGGAACACGGGGTTAGCATCCTGAACTATCTGGGTGACTGACTGTCCTAGCTCACTCTCAAGACCAGGTTTGCGAACACAGGGACCTTGTGCTCCGGCACCTAGCTCGTCTGGGCCTTCGGGTCAACTGGGAGAAGAGCAAACTTTGCCCCGTGCAGAGGATCTCTTTTCTCGGTATGGACATCGCCTCGGTCGCCATGTCCGCGCAGCTTATGAGCGAGCGCGCACAGTCACTGCTGACTTGTCTGAGACAATTTCAGGGCAAGAGTACGGTTCCACTGAAATATTTTCAGAGGCTCCTGGGGCATATGGCATCTGCAGCCGCGGTGACGCCGCTCGGATTGCTTCATATGAGACCTCTTCAGCTTTGGCTACGCGACCGAGTCCCGAGGTGGGCATGGCAACAAGGCACGGTCCGAGTATCAGTTACTCTGACCTGCCGTCAGACCTTCACCCCGTGGTCGAACCTCAGTTTTCTCAGGGCAGGTGTCCCCCTGGAACGAGTTTCCCGGCATGTTGTTGTCTCAACAGATGCCTCCACCACGGGCTGGGGTGCCATGTGCAATGGACATGCTGCCGCGGACTCCTGGACAGGACCCCAGCGCCTATGGCATGTCAATTGCCTCCAGTTGCTGGCAGTACGCCTTGCCCTGCACCGCTTTCGGGCGTTGCTCAAGGGTCAACACGTACTAGTCCGATCAGACAATACCGCCACTGTAGCGTACATCAACCATCAAGGTGGTCTACGCTCCCGCCGTATGTCGCAACTCGCTCGTCACCTCCTCTTATGGAGTCAGAGGCATCTGAGGTCGCTTCGAGCCATTTATATTCCCGGAGCCCTGAACTGTGCAGCCTACGAGCTCTCACGGCTTCAGCCCCTCCCTGGAGAATGGCGACTCCATCCCCAGTCGGTTCAGCTGATTTGGGACCAGTTCGGGGACGCACAGATAGATCTGTTTGCCTCTCACGACTCGACCCATTGCGACCAGTATTATTCCTTGACTGAGGGCACGCTCGGCACGGATGCACTGGCGCACAGCTGACCGCGGGGCCGCAAATAAGCGTTTCCCCCAGTGAGCCTTCTAGCGCAGGTCTTGCGCTAGGTCAAAAAGGACGAGGAGAAGGTCCTTCTGGTTGCGCCGTACTGGCCCACCCGGACTTGGTTCTCCGAACTGGTGCTCTTCGCCACAGCACCTCCTTGGCCAATTCCTCTGAGGAAGGACCTCCTTTCTCAGGGACGGGGCATCCTGTGGCACCCTCGTCCCGATCTTGGAACCTCCACGTGTGGCTCCTGGACGGGACGAGGCAGGTTTGAGTACCCTACCACCAGCGGTGGTGGCTACAAACAGTTCTGCTAGAGCGTCGTCCACGAGACACGCCTATGTGTTGAAGTGGAACCTCTTCGTCAACTGGTGCTCTTATTGCCGAAAAGACCCCCGGAGGTGTTCGGTCAGTGTCGTGCTTTCCTTCCTTCAAGATGGGTTGGAGCGAAGGCTGTCTCCCTCCACCCTCAAAGTTTATGTTGCCGCTATTGCTGCACACCATGACTTGGTGGAAGGTAAATCCTTAGGGAAGCGGACCTGGTCGTCAGGTTCTTGAGGAGAGCGAGGAGACTGAATCCTCCTCGCTCTCCTCTCGTTCCCTCTTGGGACCTCGCAGTGGTTCTAACTGCCCTGCAGAGTGCTCCCTTTAAGCCTCTGCAATCAGTGGAGCTTAAGTTCCTGTCAATGAAGACAGCGCTCCTGGTTGCATTGGCCTCTGTCAAGAGGGTAGGGGACCTGCAAGCATTCTCCATTGACGAAGCGTGCCTGGAATTCGGGCCGGCTTACTCTCACGTGATCCTGAGACCCCGGCCTGGATATGTGCCCAAGGTTCCTACCACTCCCTTCCGGGACCAGGTGGTGAACCTGCAAGCGCTGCCCTTGGAGGAGGCAGACCCAGCCTTGGCACTGCTCTGTCCAGTACGCGCTCTCCGCGCCTATGTAGACAGGACGCAGTGTTTCAGGACCTCAGACCAGCTCTTTGTCTGTTTTGGTGGGAAGCTGAAGGGAAAGGCTCTCTCCAAGCATAGGTTGTCTCACTGGATAGTGGACACCATTGCTTTGGCATACCAGCAGCAAGGTCAACCGTGCCCCCTTGGTGTGACTGCCCACTCCACCCGGAGTGTGGCATCCTCTCGGGCTCTAGCGCATGGCGCCTCGCTAACAGACATCTGCAGAGCTGCAGGCTGGGTGACACCTAACACATTCGCCAGATTCTACAATCTCCGAGTGGAGCCAGTGTCCTATCATGTACTCGCTTCAACTAGCTAGTACTGGACCCACTCAGGTGTCTTCGCTTGCTCGCCATTCCACTCCACGGACTGTATATGTGCGATATTCTCCTCAGGTGAGCTTCTCCGCAAGCCCTGAGTTCCTCCAGCACCCCTGATGCTAGCGTCTAGTCTATTGCCTGTGTGTCGGCTAGGTGCCTCTCATGTGCATGGTCCCTCCCCGGAGCTACCCCCCCACACGTGTATTTTCACTGTAAGCCTCTCTGAGCATGTGTCTTTTCTGTGGCAAGTCACCTTGCCACCCCTGTGGTTGAAATATTCCACCTGTGGCCGGACACCCCATTATTCTCCATATGCTTCCTTCGGGTCATATGTGTATTTCTAAATGCCCCCCCCCCTCTGGGTTGGTGTTAATTGCATATTTCCTCTAAACTATGGGATATGCTTCCCAGTGTACCTTGGTATTCCTGTGTTAAACAGGAGTCCTTTGTCCGTGCCAGTCTCACACAAGGGTCTCAGATTTACGCAGGGCACTGGAAGACAGCTGTGAAGGTGGCGTGATTAGACTGATAACCCCATTCGTCGTCAATCCGACGTAACTCGGAGTGACCACGAAAGGGAACGTCTCGGTTACGTATGTAACCCTCGTTCCCTGAGTAGGGAACGGAGACGTTACGTCTTCCTGCCACTTCCGCTGTACCGCGGGGATCGCCTGAGCTCAGTCTTGGCTCCTCAGCGAAGAAACATAACTGCGTGTTGCCGGCGTCCTCCTTTTATACCCATGAGGTGGGGCAGAGTTACGTCATGCAAATTCCGCAGACCCATGGCATTTCTTTGCCATTGGCTCGTTTTTGTATACTCGAAGTCGATAGGTGTTCTAAGCGAAACCCCATTCGTCGTCAATCCGACGTAACGTCTCCGTTCCCTACTCAGGGAACGAGGGTTAAATACGTAACCGAGACATTATCCCACCGGACTCCCCGAATCGGCGACGACAGGAGACAAACAATCACCTCCTTACTTTCGGCGTTATTAAGTATTATAATTACCATTACATCAATGCTGCACGCAGATTTGTACATTAACTAAACTGTCTGTAAACAAACTCAGGCTTTTTTTTGTCAAATTCGATTTAAATCTCCAAAATATGTACGTTAATAGCTAGTTAAACACTGATTTTGAAACACTTAACTGCTTTATAATGTAACGTTAGCTGCAGACAGACACCGAACGCAGTAAGCTATGTAACAATTGCTTTCCTACTGATACAGTGAGTTGAAATGCTACAATTTCTTTTACAATGTACATTTCTCTGTAAAAGGTATACTTGTGGTGGTAAATGTGCAAAGATGCCCACAGACCAAGAGAACATATGCTGCAATTGACGCCCAAGGTAAACTTGTAAAATGATGAACTAGGGACTGCAGCATCTTTGAGGAGCAGCTTCTTTAAAAAAACGTCATTGAACTGTGCCTGATTGACGAAGCAGTCACTTGTGAAATATACAGAACATACGGTTGAGGTCGAACTAAATTGCTGTGGCGTTTCTAAATTAATATACATTAGCCACTGTTCTCTTATATTAATGTTGTTCAGAATCCTTTGCAATGATGTAGTTTCCTGATGGTGGGCAGAGCTCGGGGTGGTGACTGAAGGTGGTGACTGAGTAGTTCTGACGTCACATTTATACGGAAGTCACAATGGCTCGTGAAAAGGCACAGCTACTTTGTGAAGGCTGTGTGCATTTGTCACGATTAGCCACTCACTCCCTGGGTTATCACGGACTACATTTCCCATCATGCACCTCCCTGAACTGATTACACCAAACACCATACACCTGCACGGCGCTGATTACACACACCTGCATCTCATTCACTCACACACACACACACACACACACACACACACACACACACACACACACACACACACACACACACACACACACACACACACACACACACACACACACACAAACCACTTCCACGCACCACACCAGTGCGAAGTTCTAATGTCGAAGTTCTAATGTTCTAAAGTGGTGTGTGTGTGTGTGTGTGTGTGTGTGTGTGTGTGTGTGTGTGTGTGTGTGTGAGAGAGAGTGTGTGTGAGAGTGTGTGTGAGAGTGTGTGTGAGAGTGTGAATGAGATGCAGGTGTGTGTAATCAGCGTCGTGTTTGGTGTAATCAGTCCAGGGAGGTGCATGATGGGAAATGTAGTCCGTGATAACCCAGGGAGTGAGTGGCTAATCGTGACAGCATTTGTCTGTGGATTGACCGTTTTGAAACTTATATGGTAGTTTCATAACCCCTAGACCTCTGTTATCATGAAAAAAGCCAGGAAATTTCAGTTGACAATATGGGACCTTTAAAATCATTTAAATTCCTTTCCGGCAACCTGTTACTCGCATGAGATCGCACCAATTGACAAAAGACAATGATCCAATCAATTCAAAATGAACAAAATCAAGTCCTGCCCTGCATCTTTTCTTGTTCGAGAAGCTTCAATTAAATTCGTTTGCAGTTTAAAATTATGTAACCTTTTTTTTTTAAGGTCAAATATCTAACTAATTAAGTCTTTTTTGGAACAGAGCTGTGTAGGCACTTGAAACATCAAATGCATGATGTCAAATTTACTCTACATTTACACTTGTGGTTTTTATCCAAAGCGACTTAGTGCATTCAAGTTAAACATACAGTATGTGTGTTCCCCAGGAACATCTGCTTCTTGAACCAGTGCCATGCTCCTCTGTGACACATCTGACCCTCTACTGACCGCCCACTGAGAAATGAACCATATTTTCAATAGAGCTGGATCTTACACTTCTGGATGGTCTGTCAAATTTGAACAATCATTCAGTTAAGTAAAACAGCCCATATTGGACAACAAGCTTTCTGAATGAAGTCTTTCTGTGTTTTGTACGCATAATGTCACATGTGGAGAGCACATGGTCTCAGGAAGAATACTGAGTATTGTCCTGATGTTTGCCAAGCTGCAATCACCATATAAATGCCGTCAATGTGCTTGTAGACTCTACAGTTTAGAGGAATCTGAGAGGAACACCTCCAGTTCTTCCCACCAAAAGAGACTTTTTGAGTTCACATAAGTGCAGAATTGGAAAGGCTATGCTGTTTATAAAAGCATTACCTGATTTTCCAAGTTTCAAATGAGCTTGTTTTGGAGTTCATGACAATCAGAGCCTGTGAGGGTTTGTTTGGTTGCTGAAAACTTAGAGAGCTGACTAACTGCTGCCGTTGAAGTCACTTCCTCTAATGTCAGTGTGTTTTGAGGTGTTACACAGACAATGATCCTGTGAGAAAAAGATGGAAAAGTAACTATTAGAGCCAAATCAAACATTGCATGTGATGGACGTATCATGTATGGGAGCCGTTACTTTCACACTGTTCCCTTTTACTCTGTGTTAGTAATTCACAGTACATTTAACAACATGATGATCCATCTCAACTAGGTACAAAGTTGATTGCTTGTACCTTCACTTCCAACCATCACAACTTTAAAGTCTGCATTAAATCAAAATGAACCCTTTTTACTTTTAGTGCACATTACTAGTCTTGTGGTGAACAATTCATCCGTGCAAGTTGATTCACAAAAAAGTCTTTGTAATTTTGATCAAAATCTGAATATGAACATCCTCGCCTTCCTTCTCCAAATAAGTCACCGTGTTTCACTCGGAAATTATGGAAAATATTGAAATAAAGTCGGTCGCAACTTCCAGTTCACACTGACTTTAAAGAAACAGCAGAAGACACCTGCTAATATGGATTTAATAACCATAAAAAAACCCTTCCAATTTAAACTGAAGGTGTCCCGTGGTGTCTTGCAAAAAGATATGCAGCAGATTCTTCAAGTCCTGTAAGTTGTGAGGTGGAGGCACCGTGGATATAATTTGTTGGTCGAGAATATCCCAGAGATGCTCAATTGGATTGAGATCTGGGGAATTTGGAGGCCAGGGTAACATCTTGAACTCTTCATCATGTTCCTCAAACCATTCCTGAACAATGTATGCAGTGTGGCAGGGTGTATTATATTGCTGAAAGAGGTCACTTTCACCAGGGAACACCATAGTCATGAAGGGGTATACCTGGTCTGCAACAGCAGAACATTGCTCAGGGCATTTGTAGGCACTTTTGACGGGGGATAGGGGTCATTATAGGTACTCTGATTGGTCTGCGGCTACACAGCCCCATATGCAGCAGTGTGAGATACATTCATACCGACGGAAAATGAAAAGTTGCGATTTTCTAGGCCGCTATGGCTAGGAACTATACTCTAATTCCTGTGTAATAATCAAGGAACTTTGTATCGGTACCATATTGTCCTAGAAAATCGCAACTTTTCATTTTCCGTCGGTCTTAGTACACAATGTAACTAGAGGAGAGTCAAGTTTAAAAAAAATATATATATATATATCTAAACTCTTTGGTCATTTTTTGAGAGAGATGCTAACGGTCTAATCAGATTCAATGATCTAAGCTATGCTAAAAATTCTACAGCCAGACCCGGAGATCGGCTGAATGGGTTTAAAAACTGTAAAACTCAACTGTTTAACTGTAGCCTATTTCCAATTTTTTTTCCTTTTTATACTTATATACTGCATATGTATGTGCTTCTCTATTTTTCCAGACTGATAATGGTTAACTTTTAAAATTCAGTATTGCGGTATTGCTGATATTGTTGAAACCTGTTGTAGAGCCGGGCTTAAAGCCGGGCTTATTGTAGTGACCCAGGGTTAAAAGCAGTATTAATCAGTGTAATCTGGGTCGCTTAAACCAGAATTTAAGTGTCTGTGACATGGGGTTATAAAGTTTCACATGTCCTGCTTCTGTAGAGCGTTAGTGAAGCAGCAGCTTAACTGCAAAAATTGAACAGTTCTCCTTGTTGGAGAGTTGTTGAATTTATAAATAAGTGAATGTTGCTAGATAGACTAAGGCCTGGTTTCACAGACAGGTCTAGGCCTTAGTTCAATTAGGACATTTAAGTAGCTTTTATAAATGTGCCCTAGGAAAAAACATTAGTGTCCATCTTGAGACAAAACAATGGCACTGACATATTTTAAGATGCAACAATGCAAGTTGCTTTCAATTAAAAGAGCTCAAACATGCATTTTAGTCTGGGGAGTCTTAAACTTTGTCTGTGTAACCGGAGGAAAAACTTTCAACAATATGGACATTGTCGTGTGCTTTGGCTTGTTTGGTTCTGGGTAAAAGCGCTGGGCATTAATATCTCTCTTTCTTGTTCTTCTAAGAGGACACAAATATTTACATAACTTTCCATCTTAGCTTTTTCTTTTAATGAATTTTGAATTTCTGCATTTCCAACCAGTACAATCACATGCACATGCTCTTATTATTTTCCTTTCAAAAACTTTCTATAGCCTTTGAAAGTGAGTAAAGGACTGTTTGATGTTATGTTTGGGTCATGTTTTTCCACTTTCCTTTCAAAGAGAAAAAGAAACAGTCATAAATAAATTGCGAAGATCAGGTGGGTAATGTTTTATGTGCTCTCTTTAATTCACAAATGCATGCCCCACACGCAGTGTAACACTTTCCTACTTAAAACCTGTGTGGGTCTTCCAGTTTTCTCCAGCTGCCTTACTCCTTGGCAGTATTTTCAGATTACTATAAATAGTTAAAAACAATATGAAGACAAATGTCATGCAGTCTTGCATAATGCTGTAACTGAAATGTTTCCTATTCACCAAGTTGAAGTTCATGAAGGCAGATAAAATCCAAATACTTTTCATTAAAGGGATAGTCCACCCAAAGAGGAGAATTCTGTCATCGTTTACACAATGCTCAATTTCAGACCTGTATTTCTTTCCTCTGTGCAACATCATACATGCTTTAAAAGAAACCTGCTCCTCACCTAAACTGATACTGTACATGTGATGTTGCCTCGTAATTTTTAATTCACTTCAAAAGAATTAAATTAAATTCAAACTGAATTAAATTGAACATCAACATGCTAACATTATTAACAAACAGTTGCTTGTACTGTAAAATACTCAACGTTCCCTTTCTACAGCATTTAATTTGATTGAAACTTCTAGAAATTGACATTGATATTTGAATTGTGAAATTAAAGCTTTTATCACAAAAGTATGAAACACTCATTATAGGCACTGGGTACTTCCGCTTCAATAATGGAGGCTCATGAAGGGAGTCAGTGCTCTATTCCCAAAAGAATTCCCAATGCCATTTCCAGGAGCATGTCGTCTTGTAATCAGACTGTGGTATGGTGAAAAGAACTGGCCAGAACGAACAACCCCAGAGCGCATCTATTTATTTCATGAGAATAGGCTGCACACAGAGTTTATTACAGGCTGTGTGCGGTCACAGAGTGGGAGTCGCACTGATTAAAGGCTCTGGCTACTGTCAGTTCCCAGAATGCACCTCTCTAAGGGGAGGACTCGACATTGTACTGTAGAAGAAAGAGTTGGAATATACTGTATGTTAAAGATAAATAAATACAGATTGTGAAAGTATCTACACATTCTTGGCTAGATGAATAATAAATACAGTAGGCGTATTGTATATTTGAGGTTTCAAAAGTTTGTGAGAGTATTTTTTACCTAAACCTTAGTGGCCAGTCACACATGTCTTTCAGGGTGGATTTATTTTTGTTCTGCATCTGTGTGTTTTGGGGTCATTCCTGTAATGCCTTTTGAACTCTGTAAAAAACTTGATGTTGTAATTTAAGCAGGAATTTCAATAAAAGAAACATGCTATTTCAGACATGTAAACTTAATTTATTATAACTTCATTATTAATTAATTGTTGATTACTTATTTGTTTTTAACATGATGTCTCAAATATAAATGTATAACATTATAAAATATATACGTTTATAAAATATAAATATTTACATTTATTTTGTAGATTTAGTGCAGCTTACAATTTGGTGTGAATCTAAATTATTTTTAGACTTAAAAAAATATATACTGATTTCTGCAATTTTATGAAACATCACAAAAAAGACAAAATGGATGGGGAAATTAAGGAAGAGGAAGAAATTAAGGAAAAATAAATAATTGAAAGTATTCAAAAGAATATTGAAACAAAATAATTACAATAATTAAAATAATATTTAAAAGGAAATAGAATGGAATAGAAAAAAATAGACAACAGAGAATAGAAAAAAATAAGGAACCTTCAGAAAATTCCTTAATAATTTGCCAAAATCACAATATCAAATCAATTTAAATTAGTAAAATTATATTAAAATATGTTATGTTATGTCAATTATGTTCACTTAATTGTTATACTGTGAGAAACATGCACAATAATTCCAAATAGAAATAATGAATCTAATTTTATTTCTAATATATTTATGATGGGGACATGAAAATTTACTGCATATAGGTCATGGAATTGCAGCTATGTTTACGTTAAAGATTTCATAAAGCATTGCCTCCGCTATTAATCATTTATTTCTAATTATATCATGTGAATTTGTTTATCATTCTATCCAGGTTATGATGCCAGATATGAGGCTGATTTTGGAATGCTCTTCTTGTCTTTGTATGCTGAGAAAGATAATTCGTTTCCCATAATTATTTTGCAGTCCTTATCTGTAAATTCCAAAAGTCTTTTCCCAAGTCCATTAGGAGAACTGCATGTCACTCCCTTCAGAATATCTGGAAAGTCACTCTTTATCAGTACAGTCAGTAAATAACATTCCAAAGACGAACAGATGACCATCAGAAAACTCCCATCCCACTGACTTCATACTTAAATTAAAGCTCTTAGGATTTGTAGAGTGATTAGTCAAATCCATGTCAACACTCCTTAGAACCAGGCATGTCTCCCACTCCTAAAAATAAAATGCTTGATTAAATAGGTATTATATTAAGTTAAAATTAAAGTCAATATAAATGGTGCCTACCCATGCAAAACACAGTTTGAGGTATCATTCATGTCTAGTACAAACAGTCCAGGACTATGCATGTCAGAGTTTATCAGAGACTAGTTCAAAGAACTATAACCGTAAGCTTGAGGAATAATAGAAGAGATGCTGGTAACACTTTACAATAAGGTCCCTTTAGTTAACATTAGATAATGCATGACCTAACGTCTCGGGTTATGACTATAACCCTTGTTCCCTGAGAAGGGAACGAGACACTGCGTCGAAAATCGACTCTTTGGGGACGCTCCCTAAGCGTCCCGCCTCTGAAGTATGAATAAAACTAATCCAATCCTGATTGATGTTGCGTCGTGACGTAACATGTGACGGCATACCCGGAAGTATAAAAGTGACGCTGTCACAACACACACTAGCCTCGCGATGAAGCAAGACGCTCAAAGGCCTCGAGGGGCGTGGCAGAACGACGCAGTGTCTCGTTCCCTTCTCAGGGAACAAGGGTTATAGTCATAACCCGAGACGTTCCCTTTCGAGGGAACTCAACACTGCGTCGAAAATCGACTCTTTGGGGAACGAGTGCCCACTAGGCCACGCACCGAATAGGCCTGTCCCGGAGTGAAACTGTCTAGGCACTCAGCAAGGACTGAGCACGTGTGCGCCAGGCGTACTTGGAAGGTGGAGACTGTAGAACCTGATAAAAGTATGCGGAGTAGCCCAACCGGCTGCCTCGCAGATCTCCTGTAGAGGTACTCCCGAAAGAAGGGCCCTAGAAGAAGCCATGCTTCTAGTTGAATGGGCCCTGACGGCTAAAGGTGAAGGCAAACCGCGCACCTTGTAAGCCTCAGTAATAGCCTGGACTATCCAATTACTAATAGTCTGCTTGGATGCCGGGAGCCCCTTCCTAGGTGACCCAAAACATACTAATAACTGGTCCGACCTTCTCCAAGAAGAGGACCTCTCAAGGTACACGCTCAAAGCTCTGACGGGGCAGAGCAAATGAAGCTTCTCTTCTTCTGCCGACACATGAGGTGGAGGATGGAATGCCTGAAGGACTGTAGACCGAGCCGTGTTCGAAGGAACCTTAGGCACGTAGCCCGGACTCGGGTGCAAAAAGGCCTTTACTCTGCCAGGGGCAAACTCCAAGCAAGCTGGTGTCACTGCCAGGGCTTGGAGATCTCCCACCCTCTTAAGTGAGGTAATGGCCAAGAGAAAAACCATTTTCTGCGTTAAATCCTTAGGCGAAGCCGACTCTAGAGGTTCGAAAGGGGCCAGGGATAACCCTTCCAGAACTATAGCCAGGTCCCAAGCAGGAACCCTAGACCTGGTTGCCGGCCTCATCCTCCAAGTACCGCGGAGAAACCGAATGACCAACTGGTGCCTCCCCAGGGGCCCATCACCTAACGGAGCGTGGAAAACCGCAATGGCTGCCACGTACACCTTAAGCGTGGAAGGGGAGAGACCCGCAGAGAACCGATCTTGAAGAAATTCCAGAACTGAAGCCACCGGGCAGTTTACTGGATCCAACTCATGTTCTCTACACCAAGGGGCAAAAACATTCCACTTGAGGCCATATAATCTCCTAGTAGACGGAGCTCTGGAGCTAAGTATAGTTTCAACCACTCCAGCTGATAGACCAGCATTTAGGTACTGAACCCCCTCAGAGGCCAGACCCACAATTTCCACAGCTCTGGCTGAGGGTGGAATATTGTGCCCCCCGCCTGAGACAAAAGATCCCTCCTCAGAGGAATCTGCCAAGGCGGAGCTATCAGGAGTGATATTATGTTTGAAAACCACACTCGGGTTGGCCACATTGGGGCAACCAGAAGAAGACTGATGCCCTCCTGACGGACCCTCTCCAGGACTCCCGGGAGCAGAGCGATCGGGGGAAAAGCGTACAGGCGAAGCCTCGGCCAGGCCTGTACCTTGACTCGACACGTACGGGAGACATTCGTGCCTGCATCGTAATCGAGCTCCACACGATTCCCAAAAATATCGTGCACTGGGATGGTTCTAGCACACTCTTTTTTACATTGAGTCTCAACCCCAATTTCTGAATGTGGCCAAGGACGACATCTCGATGCCAAACTGCCATTTCTCGAGACTGGGCCAGAATGAGCCAGTCGTCGAGATAATTCAATATACGGATGCCTTGAAGTCTCAGTGGAGCAAGGGCTACATCCATACACTTGGTGAATGTGCGGGGAGAGAGTGCTAGGCCGAACGGAAGAACCCGATATTGGTAAGCTTCGCCCCCGAAAGCGAACCTCAGGTATCTCCTGTGACATGGAAGGATGGAGATGTGAAAATAGGCGTCTTTTAGATCTATCGTGACAAACCAGTCCTCGGATCTGATTTGACTCACGATTGCAGGAATGGTTAACATCTTGAACCTGAACCTCCTCAGAGATCGGTTCAAAACCCTGAGATCTAGAATTGGCCTTAACCCCCCATCCTTCTTTGGAACTATAAAGTACCGGCTGTAAAACCCGGACTCCCTGTCTAAAGGATGAACACGTTCTATGGCTTCCTTTAGCAGCAAAGTCTGCACTTCTTGTTCCATCACCTGAGCCTGCTCTGGAAGTACTGCAGTTTGCACCACCCCAGAAAACTTGGGGGGGGCGGCGCGCAAACTGCAGTCTGTATCCTGATTTTATTATATGCAGGACCCATGCAGATATGTTGGGAAGATGATACCATGCCTCTACAAAATCTACTAGGGGTACCAGCCTCTCGAGACTGGCCTCTGGTGTTTTTCGAGCATCTTTCTTGACTGCCTGAAGCGGAATACCGGCAGGCTGTAGTCGATACGGTTCTTTTAACCATAACTGATGCTTTACTAGAAAATTTTCGCTGGAAAGAGATGCGGCCCGAAGCGTCGTTGACGGCGGGCAACCTACATCGTTTCCTAGAGGGCTCCGCTGCGAGAACAACCTCGGTTGCCCTGCAGTGGAGGGGACAGCCCTCAAAGGTCCTACCACTCCGGTCAGGACCTCTTCCCCGAAGTCCTCCTAGCCTGAATGACTTCCCTCAGGTCGCCTCTCTGGCTGGAGGACTTCGATTTCTGAGAGCGCTTCCTCTGTTGCCAAGCTCCAGGAGGAGGGGCTCTAGAGGAAACGCTCTCTTTCTGCTCTGCCCGGTGAGAGTAGCTGGCTGCTGGCTGGGGCTGATCGCTCGGCCCCACCCTACTCGATTTGGATTTAGCCTTACGGGGGAGGTACTGCTGGAACGCCGCAGATTGTTTCTTCGCCTCCTGAAACCTGTCGACGACCGAAGTAACGGCGTCGCCAAACAGGCCAGAAGGCGAGAGCGGCGCATCCAGCAGAAAAGACCTATCCTTATCCTTTATTCCAGATAAGTTCAGCCACAGATGCCTCTCCGTAGCCACCATAGCTGCCATAGAGCGGCCAATGGCACGGGCCATCTCTTTTGTGGCCCGGAGAGACAAATCTGTGGCCTTCCTCAACTCCGCAATATCCTCAGGAGTTGGCCCCTCCCCCTCATCCAAATCTTTCAGGAGGTCGGCCTGGTATGCCTGCAAGACAGCCATAGTGTGCAGACATGAACCAGCCCGACCTGCCGCCATGTAAGCCCTGCCTATTAAAGCCGATGTATCTCTGCAGGGCTTACTAGGCAGCGCCGGGGTTTTTAGGGAAGACGCCGATTCAGGGGAAAGATAACCCGCTAAGGCTTCCTCTACTTTAGGCATCTTCCCATAACCCTTGTCCCGTGCCCCCACAATATTGCTATAATCAACCACACTGGGACTGGAGACACGGGACGAGTGCGGTTTATCCCACGATCTCGAGATCTCGGAATGGAGATCAGGGAAAAACGGCAAACCCCGGCGCTGAGGTTGTGCTCTATGCTGCAGGAAACGCTCATCAAGCTTACTTTTTGCCTGCGTTCCCTGCTCATCATGTGGCCAGCTAATGTTAAGTCTGGCCACTGCACGAGTCACAGCCTCTACCAGCTCCTCATAAGCTTGGCCGTGAACTGGCGCGCCAAAATCACGGTCATCCGCATCAATACTGAGCACATCTACTTCCTCAGAAGCAGAGAGCTCAAGCGTTGGGACCTGATCGTGGACAGGAGAAGCCGCGATGCGGGCTCCTGGACCACTCTCAGGGGCTACGGGATCCTTAGACGAAGAATGAAAAGGGGCCTCAGCAGCCTCATTCTCATCAAAAAAGATCCCGCTTCTCAATCCCACGATCTCAATCGCCGCGCTGCCTCAACAGCCGGGAGCGCAGCACTCTAATGGGTAGTGCTTCACAGTCAACACAAGCAGCTCCCTCGAGAGCTGCCCGTGCGTGCTGCGCTCCCAAACAATTCACACACAAAGAGTGTGTATCCCCACCCGTAATAAAACGAGGGCAAGGATGCACACACTTCTTGAACTGTTCGCTGGCCATAATATATATATATAGATATAAATATAGGGACAAACAACACCAAATAGGACTGACAGTTTCAACACAGAGCGCTTGCTGAAGAGCGAAAGCTAGTGTGTGTTGTGACAGCGTCACTTTTATACTTCCGGGTATGCCGTCACATGTTACGTCACGACGCAACACCAATCAGGATTGGATTAGTTTTATTCATACTTCAGAGGCGCACGCTTAGGGAGCGTCCCCAAAGAGTCGATTTTCGACGCAGTGTTGAGTTCCCTCGAAAGGGAACTATAGTCTACGAACGTGGTCAAACATAGGAATTTATGAAAAACATGAACCAGATATTTTTACATGAGATATTTCTTTTAGAACATCTACCTGCTACGTCTACGAAACATCGACATGAAAGTTGAGTATTGCTGTTACCCATAAAACTTTTACGCTTCTAACTCGTCTAACTATTGCCCATTTCACAGCACAGTCATAGATACATCGTTATGTTGTGTATGTCGCTAAACAACGGTTAAGCTAATGAATTACCGTTGATAAGCGGTATTTTTACCTGTAGGCATAGGTCTTTTAGGCCTGATCCAGAAAACAGACGTTGTGTTTTATGTCTTAATAATTGTTCTTCTTTTTATGAAAACATATCGTAAATATCAATTGTTAGATAAATTATATCTAACTCAGTTATATCCCAGATAGCAAAAGTCTATTTGATGTGATTTTTACATCTGGAAGACGTATTTTTAGTTGACTCTTTTCATCATTTTAGATGAGTGTTTGCTCATCTGCAATACGTCTATAGGACGTTTCCTGTCAGATGTCAAATAGACTTTTAGAAGATGTCTTTAAGATGTAATGATTTAGAATGCATGTCAAACTGAAATCTTCTAAACGTCTATTTGACATCTGACAGGAAACGTCCTATAGACGTATTGCAGATGACCAAACACTCTTAAAAATACGTCTTCAAGATGTAAACATCACATCAAATAGACTTGTGCTATCTGGGATGTGAAACACGTTCAGTCGCATTAGAGTCGGATTCTTGTTTATATTGAACATTGTTATTGAACCGCTAGTGTTCTTAAATTGTTTACCACAGTTTCATTTTAACAACACTATGGTAACACTTATCGCATTTTGTACAGTGTTTTCTTTACACTTTCACCCCAAGGATATCCGTTTCACAGTTAGCTGTAATGTTAGTGAACTCTAGGCCTTCTCTTTTTTCATATACAACAGTATTTGCATGAATTGGCTTGATTTAATAAAATGATGGTTTAAACCACATTATATTATTAAACCATCCTAGCTTTTAAATTGTGCTTAATTCTATATTTTAACCCTTTATGCGAATATAGAATACCGCACAAGGATCTCTGAAATATTTTTTTCATGTAAAACATCTATGTAGGTTGTGTAAAACCTCTATGTAGATCTATTTATGTTTTAAAAATACAGCAAAACAAAGAATGAAGACATCTTTCTACCAGTGACCCTCAAAATCTGGGGCATACAACAAAACACAGTACATTATCAGAAAATTACTTTTGTCGCTTTTTCTGAATAATCTCACCAAGTGTCGGTGCTTGATAACTATTATCAAGCGGTAATGACATGTTTTTTACGCGATATTGATATCACGTTTTAATTTCGACTCGATACATTTGAATGCGCTAAAGGTCTATAACTAGACGTCTTAATATTTGGTAAAAGTTCACTTAAAGCCTGCGCTAAATACGTCCTAGCTACTTTCTAATATATAATATATATAATCCTACAGAATAAGTTATGAGCTTGGACATGACCAGAAAATATTTTTTTTATTTCAACATAGTAAAGTAAAACAATAACGACATTTACAGGTGATCGAGCAAGACTAAAAAGTCGCGTACAAAGAGTACAAACACTTAAATTATTAATGGTAATTTATTCCTATAAACACTGAATGTTGACGGCTCTCAAAGAAAAGTCTTCACCTAAAACAGACACACATTCAAAATGTGAACCAGTGTCGTCTGCTATCTGAATAGTAATAAAACCATAATTTGCAAACTTTTGTGTATTTATTATTATAAACGGTGCTTTTCTTAGTGATTTGGTCTGTTGAATCTTACATGGATGTTTTGGACGCGTGTGATTCCTGTATAAAGAATATGTTTTAAAGTTAGTCCATAGGCTAGAGTGTGGTACTGTGCATCGGCATGGTGTGACAAAATACACCCAAACATTTAAGCGCAACTATTTACACACATACTAAGCAGGAGAATATCTAATTGTCTGAATCACATTCATTATCTGGTTATTTGGGGTCAGAGAACAATTTTTGAACAAAATTTTGTGCTGGATGTAAAAAAATAAAGGTATTAGTTAATAACAAACAAAAACTTTAAATCAGCACGAAACCCTAATATTAATTAATGAATAAAATATGGTTTAATTAAAGGTTGATAATGACTTTCATAATATTTTATTTTAGTTAAGCTATGCCTGGATCAGCGTGAGGGAGAGACCAGGCAAAGATTACACCAATATTAGGGTTCTCAAACATTGCCTGTTTGGACTATGCCTGAAACTTAGTAATCAACAGGCATTTCTCTAGGTCTGTCAAAAGAAAAATCATTTGGTTTTAAACACTGCTTTTTCTTAAAAAACATTGTGTCAGACGTATTTGGTAGCATGATTGCTGTGTATTAAGTACACATTTATCAAGCTGATATTTGTAGAAGAAAAGTAAATTTATAAAAGATAAAAGAACCAATGGTCTTGTGTCAGAACACAACAGGTATGTAGATATGCTTGGTTTTTAACTTTTTTTTCTAACTTTAAAGTACGATTATTCTTTGAAAAGGTTAATACAGTGTTTGATTTTTGGCGGAAAATCTGGAAAACTACCTTACGCACGTTTTCACCAGTTGCCCTAAGCCGTTGGCCATCCTTAATGCCGTCATTGTGAGTTGAACTGTTTGGATTTTTGCAGCACATATTTCTTTTGCAAAAACATTGCATCAGACATATCATATATCATATTTTTTACTTTATACTTGCTAGGAAATGAATTGAAATTGAACCTTTGTATAAATAAGAAAAGTAAAAGAGGTTTAAAGGGAAAAAGTACCAATTAATGACATTGTGTCAGAACACAGCAAACATGAAGAAGTGCTTTTACATTTTTGTTCTAACTTTAAAGTAAGATTACCCTTTGTAATTGTAAAATTGAAAGATTTGTAATTTACACATCTGAAATTAAAGGTACAGTAGTATTTTAATAGCTAAAATCAATGTCTTTATTCATAAATATGATCTCATTGGTGTAAAATTAGCTCTGCCAATGTTCTGACGGGTAAGTCCATGGAGGCCTCCATGTCGTTCCGCCATCTTGAAAAACTATAATAGCGGAGAGGGACAAAAAGCACTCAGTGAGACGCGCTTGTCACTCCCCCGGCAAATTTGAAAGATTGCACGGCACTTCATAATGCAATCCTCGTAGCCATGATAAAGGTTAAATTATTCATTTAAAGTAAAACGTGTCCGGCAAATTTAAAACGAGGGTAAATATCGGGATAGCTTTTCCCAGGTGGATAGAGCTAATGAAGGAGAAGTTGCCTGCTTTCTTGTCGACAGGTAAGTCAATGTTACGGTCTAAATTACAAGCTTTTTCATTCCGTGGTTGTGTGATTCATTATATAGGCAGCATAACGGTAGAACATGTATAGGTAAACTCGATGAAGTGCTATTGGATGACATGTCGTAGCTTCTTGGCACATAACGGTTATCGTAGTTGCAACACACATTTGAAAAAGCGTGTCGCTAGAGAGCACTATTCGTTTGAATCGAGGAGGTCAAAGGTGCATGCTTTCTGCTATAGTATCATCAGCTCTCCCCAAAGTCTGGGGTTCAAAGTTCATGCGGCCAACAGACAGCCTGTCGCATCAACAAATGCTAACATTTGAAAATTCTACTTATATTTTGAGTAGATAATTGATAGTATATTCTCAGTGAAGGGTTTCACCCTGTGTGCTTCCACAATGAATAAGGATAGTTTGAGAGATGCAAGAAAAGTAAATATGATATATCTTATACGTACAATAGGTCATAGCTACAGCAGAAAAAGTAAGATCCTGCTTTGAATTAAGGCGAGTAAAATTAAATATTCACTCAAGACAAACTTTACTTATGCAGCGTCTCTGAAAATGTGTGGTGATTTTCTAAAAGATACAACTTAATCTAAATAAGAGTAATGTAGAGTCCTGAGATTTCTTTTAAAACAACAACAACAACAAAAAAACATTGTGACAAACTTTGACAACATGTTTCATGTGGCATGGACAAAAATACTGTTTGAAATATTTTTGTATAAATAAGATCTAAGACGCCAAAGCATAGTTTTTGCTTTATTTATTTTTTTTACATTTTAGTACAAATAGTACCTTAGGTTAAATTTATGCAAACTCATTTATATCATACAGAAGTCTTGTAAGATTAATAGAAGATACGATTTTAATAAAAACTATAAACAGTCTTTTTAATTTTAAAAGATTCAATTGAAACATTTAAGATTATGCTTTTAAATGAATTTAATATGAATAAAACTCTGAAATGCAGACTTGCATTGCATACGCTCTGACATAATTATGGCCCAGAGGCTCATCTGGCCTGTAACTCCTCCGTCTCTGTGAGGGTGTGAAGCTTCATCTCACCCTATCACTGACAGATATGGGAGGGCTTTATGACAACTTAAACTATTTGCTGTTTGGATTGTTTTTTTTTTATCATTGCATAGATCTAGATTCTACTACTTCTTCAGCGCTCTGAAAATATAAGGAGTTTTTTATAATTATACATGCAATATATATATATATATATATATAGATATATATATATAGATAGATAAAACTGTTTAATTTGTATGAATAAATTTTAGTAACATATGTGTTATTATTCATTAAATAGTTATATACTTTATTTATAATAATTTAATTTAAAAATAGAGATTTTATGGTTTGTGAGTGCAAAACAGGTTTATTATATTAACTGATTTATTTATTTATTGAAAATGTAAAAATGCAGTTTTCTGTGACGCTCGTGTTTTAGATGTACGGGATAGAATACGCTGTTACAGTACAAAAATCGT